>PYST01000234.1:0-41375 GCA_003049485.1 Ophioceras dolichostomum
GGCGGACCGGTCCCGCTCCTGCGTGCGCCACCAGTCCTCCTCCACGCCCGTGAGAATGGCCCTCAGCACCGTGCCAGCCCCGCTGTACGAACATGTGGGTCAGAGAGCCGGGCTTCGTTTTATGTTATAGAGGATTGCATCCTAACCTATTTCAATAAAAGAGCATCGGGTCCCTAAGCTCTCAATAGTCAATATTTTCACTCTCCTTTATAACTCACGAGTATCCGCATGCCATACCTGCATCCTCTTCCCTTGATACCGGGAGCTGATGTGAGTACAGGCCCATCTCAGGGTGTGTGGATTTCCCGTGTCCTTCCGGGGACGGAGGCAGCTGAGGAATCTGCAGGAGTTCGCGAGGAAGGGGGCTTATGAGCTGCATGGGCGGTTGTTGGAGCATTGGGGGACGGGGTATCTTAGGGGCGTGGAGGTTGATGATGCGTCGGTGGTGCTAGATGGGGTTGCTGTGAATGGGATGGAGGGGGATGGGGATTCTGGGGAGCGCGGTGAGGAGTAGGTGTAGTGAGAGTCGCTAGTTTTGCTGGCCTGGGGATGATTGTAGTCGTTGACTCGTTGTGTTAACAATTGGAGGTTGAATGCATCACTTTGCGTGTTTTTGAAGGCGTTGCTAGGCCTCCTAAGGAGGAGACGTTTGCTTGGTGAGATCTTCTGTTTGTGTGCGAGAGAGACAGCGTTGCGTAGAGTTTTCCGCTTTTTCTGCTTTTTTTTAGCGGTCTTTCTGTCTGAATGTCAATTTGTTGGTTTCGGCTTCTGGCATGCCGACACTGTGCCCCGCCCCTTATTTGTTCACGTTATTCTGCGCTTCGATGCAAGGGAGTCAGTGTTCAAGAAACATGAAAGCGTTCGGGCAAGGTGAGCCGAGAAGTGCGGAACGTACGACTTGTCCACTAATATCTGCATCTTCCGCTCTATAAAGGATGGCGGCTGGTGTTCACATATTATATCGGGGGAACGCTCGTCGAGGGTCAAGGGACGTGTGATACAACTTAGGTACTGAGCCTTTGCCAACCCGCCTTGGGAAGAAATGAAAACCAAAGTGCTACTAATAGAGCATGCTGGCAAATGGGTCTTTTCTCTTAAGCTATAATTACTAACTAAAGTTCAGGTAGGTTGTAGCTACCCAGGTACGAGGACGTTCATGCCGGCAAAGCTATACCCGTGTTGAATGTCGCGCGTGGGGGTATCAAGGAAGCCCCCAGAAGAGTGCTGCTTTTTGGCCGTACACCTCCAAGCTCCGGTGCCGCGGCGTTCCTAGCTTTCCCTCGGCTATGGCTTGCGATTTCTGACCCAGGTATCCCTCCGGCGGCGCGAGGTCTTGATCGAGCAGCATGCCGTTGAATAGAGGACGAAAAATGAGTTCTTCGTCGATGTCCACGGCCAGGAGAGTGGTGTCTCGGAGCGTTGCTTCATCCCAAAAGACGTAGCCTAAGGCTCCCGGGACATGTCTGGAGAACGGCGACAACGGAGGCAGGGTACGCAAGTTTTCAAAAGCCCGTCGCGGGCCCCCTTCGTCGGTACAACTGTCACCCCTTCCATCATCGTCCTCATTGGCGAGGCGCAGGTTGAGAACACATGTTCTCCGGTGGCCAGGTTCAGCCTCAAGACACTCGTTGTCTACCTCTGCGAATGTTCCGGCCCGAGAGGGTTGAAGTGGCGGGTAGTGCGAGCCACCGTTGTCTGTTGCAAAGGCATCGTTCGGGACCAGTTGCCGACCAAGAGGGTGTGGAGGGGTGCCATCGCAGAATACGACGAGCTTCTCCTCCGGAGTCTGTGCCTCCACCAGCCGTCGCCCATAGACCATACCCTTTGCAATCCTGGCGTCGAGCGAGTAGGTGGAGTCGTGGGGAGAGCCTCGGGTACACCAAATGACACCCCACTCGGACTTCTCGAAGAACCAGAGAGCGATGATGTTGATGGCTTCATAGTCGGAGGGTGGTACACGAACCGAACGGCTCATTGTTAGCTTGAAGAGCCAGCCAAACAGCCAAAAACCACGAGTAGAAAACAGACCACATCATAACACGCACCTTTTGCCAGCACTCTCCTCAGAAATTCCGTCAGCAAGGTTCTGCTCGCCCTCCTCTCTTGGAAATGCGGCGGAGAAGATATGACGCGCCATCGAGACATCTTCCTACATGTCGTCGCCTCGGAAGAACCTGAAGTCTGGATCGTGGTGGCCGCCGAAGGGAAACAAAAAGGTTTGTATCTCGACCCGATACAGAGCCCGCTTGATCCGGCTCAGCTCCCGAGAGCTGGGCAGCCGTCTGGCCTCGCGCCTGGTCAAATCACTAATGTATTTGAGGGCTAATGATGCGTACAGCTCCGCAAAGAAATCTGCCGCCGACCCGAGCCTTGCGGCAGCAACTGCTCGGACTACAGTCCAGCGATGGCCGATGTGCAGCTCTCTGCCATACATGACCCTCATAGTGTCTTGCACTCTGCCGCCAGCGGTCCACGGGAACTCGCGTCGTTCCACAAAGTTCTGGGGCGTGCCTGGTGAGCAAGCACGGGCCGCGAGGGCATCAACCAGGATGGCTTCCTGGAGGACGTCGACGCCCAGCTCCCTGGAGAGGACTGTGGTGCATATCTGGTGGGGGAAGGTCGAGGCAGCGCGGAATAGTGCGGGAGATGCGTGAGTCACTGACTGGAGCGCCACCATATCAGGCATCGATTTGGCGATGTGAACGAGGAGGTCCACGGGAAGGGACTCGAATGCGGAGGATCCCCAGCTCCCTCCGTCGTAGCTGCTGTAGCCATGGCGCGCTCTGTAAGAAGGACGTAGGCATTCTCAGTCAGACGCCCATCTGAAGGCCGGAAGCACCGATATATAACAAAGCCCACGACCGCCCCTCTCAAGGTCCCCTCGACGTTGCAACAAATCCTCAATCTGTCCATCAGCGCTGAGAACACTGCCAAAAAATCTCTGTCAACATTCTCCGCCAAAATGGCGGCATCCGTGGAAGCTAAAAAAAGACCATAGGTAGGGAACCAGCTAGACTTTGAGGCATGCTCGGGACTTCGAGAACCTCATCTCAGCTATAGGAACGCGCGACGCTTTCGGAGATGAAATCGACATCCTCCTCCCTGAATCTTGTGAGAGAATCTTAGATGGGATGTCCTCCGAAGCCGCTCTCGTGCATCAGTTAGTGCTCCTCAAGAAGGACTGAGCCGGACTCCACACTCACCCCATTGAGAGACCTGCCTTGGCGACCCGAATGTCCTATATGAAGCGGTGAAGCGGCACCAGGCAGACGGTTCGCCTAGGTGGACTGATCGTGCGCAGGCTGCACAATGCCTCGACTCTGTCGTGAAGAGGTTCGCGCGTGACTTCGCGGCTTCAGCCCTTTCGACTCTGGCCCACTGTGTGGGCACCGATGCAGACGCAATTGCGAAAGTCTCTGCCCGAGAACCAAACGTATTGGACGGACACTGTATCGCTTCGAGGCCCACTGTCTCCTATTTTCCACTGTGAAGTTCTTGGAACCTGGGGAAGAGGAATGAGAACTGGCAGAGGCAGCACGTTTCTTCC
Organism: Ophioceras dolichostomum; assembly: GCA_003049485.1. Classification (NCBI taxonomy): domain Eukaryota; kingdom Fungi; phylum Ascomycota; class Sordariomycetes; order Magnaporthales; family Ophioceraceae; genus Ophioceras; species Ophioceras dolichostomum. Next base: position 3,548 of record PYST01000234.1, read on the forward strand.
TCATGGGGCTCCAGAAGTTTGAAAAGGAACATCTGACATCCATATACGAGTTTTTGGCACTCCGTGTGTTGTTTCACCATCGACCTCCGGGCATATCAACGATCACACACGGTTTGTACTCCACATCATGGAGCGGGGCAATAGGTGAGTGAGCTGGGCGGACCAGATTGAGGACTGTTTGCCGGACCAACGGTGTACCGGAAGCACTCCAGTACTCTCTTTTATCTGTTGTACAGAAGAAAAGACCAAGTGGCTTTGAACAAAGCTAAGAAGAGGCTGGGAAAGGTCCGAGAAGCAAGCCCATCGTCTAAGTTTCTACTTTGAGCACGGGAAGATGACCCGGGCGTTCGTAATGCATGGAGAAGGTCCCATAAAGCCTTTTTGCATTAGGGGAATGATAAGTACGTCCGAAGCGAACTAGATGTGCTCAAAAAGGCATGTGGCTACTTCTTCTGGGACCGGTCTCGGATCGGGGGATGGGGCTGCTTGGAATTGAATTGGAGCAGCGAACCTGGTTGGGATCAGCAGCATCTCATCGAGAAGGTAACGAGGAGACGTATAGAAGATGAGGCCTTCGCATATTCGCGGGAAGCTGTCCGGTCAGGGGAAGACAGGCTGGTGGGAAGGCGGCGAGGAATTTTTGGACCTATCTGGAACAATGCATAACGGCATTCATCGATATGCGGTGAGCTGCTCTGCTCCCTGTCGAGCTTCACTTAAGGTACGACCAATTGTCTGACTTTACAACAACATTAAGACATGGGTTATCACCGCCTCTTGGGCATAACTCCTCACGGGCTTGAACAGATCATTTCAGCACTACTCCTGGCCAGGCTCGGCGGAAGAATCAATGCCAGTACCACTGTTCTAGCGAAAGCCACGTCAGTGTTCTCCCTGGAGGGGGTTTGTTCCCTGATGCCATACTGCGGGAGGGATTCCTTCTTGTTTGCACTCGACTGAGTTTCTTTGTTAAGTTGTTACTCCCTACTAGTAGTCAGCACCGTCTCCTGGATCCAGTCTTCCCTGCCTTAGTACTTAAGGAAGGGTTCCCTCGGTCTTCCTTCATCAGAACGACACCTCAGCACCTGTATCAATTTCTATCAACTTCCTCTCATCCTTTTAAAGATGGCTTCGGCCCCAGAGTACAAAGGTCGCCCGGTATTCCAAGAGATGCCCGCGGATATTCTCCGCCCCATCGGTGAGGCTTGCGCGGACCTCGACACCCTCTTCTCGTTCATGCAAACCTTCCCTACCGCCCACCACGCGATTGCCCCGTACGTTCACACCACATGCGAGTCGGTTCTCTCCAACATGATTCGATCCGACGACATTGACCCGGAAGCCGTCCTGGTTCATCGGCTTCGTCTCTACCTGTCGCCCCCTCCCACCGCTACGGACATCCGAAATATGAAATACAGGTACCCTTGCGCCATCACGCCACAGATCGAGTCGATGAAAACCGCCCTGGACGCCGCCCTCGCCAACGCAACGATGCCCTACGGCAACGACCCAGCCGGCCAGGTTGGGGAGGGGCGGGATCCCGGTTCTACGTGGACTATAGCGGACTTGGAAGCCGCCGCGCTGCTTGACCGGACCGTCAGAGCCTTTGCAAGAGAGTTCGCAGAGTCGTCACTATCGCTCCTTCGCAAGTGGGAGCAGACTGCAGCGTCAGTGCGAGAGGCTGAGTCCCAGCTGACGTCCCAGCTGACGTCCCAGCCAGCGAGCACTACTGGGTCGCCACCCTCCATTCCCGTCCACGACCCAACTCAAGTTGAGCTTAGGCGCATTGAGCGGGCTTTCTATCGGCTGGAGATATACTGCCGCTTGTTCTCGGCAGGCTATTCCCATCTGGGCAAACGCTTGGTCGAACTCGAAGTTGCGGGCAAGATTTTTCTGCATGGCTTTCAAGACTTCGAGAGTGAACGGCTGGCAGCAGTCCACGAGTTCCTAGATGGCCGCGTAGTCCCAGGTAATGAACGCCTCCAACCGTACATGTCCCTGCGCCCCTCGATAATTACCTGCGACCGAAGATATCAGGGGTATTGCCAGCTTTATCAGTGCCCCTGCCTCATTACCCAGAGTACAATCCGACGCTCACGCACCGACTATGTGAAAGATTATGGCCGCGGGTTTCCCGCATGGATCATCACCAAGGGTCTGGTATTTGTCCGAGAGACTCCGCAGAATTGGGAGAGGTTAATGAAGGAAGGCGGCTACGTGCTGTGAGCGGGTCTTCCCAGGCAGATGAGGTGCATGACTGGGGACCATCCCTTTCTCACTGATGCAAGACAGGACGTCATGCTGCAGACCCGGCCTCCTGTCTGGATTTCAAGCGTTGTGGGCGCTTGCGTGTGCATGCCGAGGCGGGCGAAAGCACCGAGTGACTTCTACGGTGGCCCGAGGTTCGACCTGGAGAAGGCCTGGAACAAGTTCAGGGATCGACAGGCGGGGGAGTCGGTCATGGTGCCGAGGAATCGATGGCTGAGGCTCTCTGGCTACGTCTTCTGGGACGAGGACAGACTCTCGGCCATGTTCCATGCGCTGCCACACCGGAGGGAAATTGAGGACGAGCTGATGAAAGACCTGGCTGCCCCCTTTCAGACCAGCAAGACACGCATCTGGCCGCAAATCTTGGCTCTGACCAGGAACAGAAAGGGACCGCAAAGCATTGTACACTAGGTACCGACCTAGGTTGTTAATCGATTCATCTATTTCGATTTGTACGAGACCGGAGCCGCCGGGAGCAGGTTGTGATTAAGGATGAGTGATCTGATCTGCACCAGAAGCTAAACCATGTTTGACATAGGAGTACTCCGGCCACGGCGGCCGTCATCATCAAAGCCCGTCCCTTCGTACTACTACCCCGCCGTTACCAAACGGTAGCGCTTCCCGTCTGTGGCCGTCCAGTCAGCCATTAATTACCCCGGACACCTGACCATCTCGGGGACACAAACCTCATCGAATGCGGGGAGCCAACAACAATATTGGGAAACCACCACGACATTTTTTGATGCAATGAACTTATAGATGTACCTACCCATGCACATGCAGTCGATCTCCCACCTGTTCCCGCGCTGATGACCGACACCAACGTGCATTTCTGCCGTCCCCACCCACACACAAGCTCTCTCGCTAACCCAAAAGTAAGGCCTCCCCTATCACATTAGTAACGGGTGTCATTTTCCCAATAAACCAACAGTCCCGATGGTGGGTGACGTTCTCGACGGAAAGGGAGTCCTGGATGACTTCGTACGGGCAACCCGGCAGGCATGATTTGGGGCGCCAGAGACGATGAAAAGGAGGCTGTTGCTGCCTCCCGTCCATCCATCTAGTTCCATTACTCGCCAGCCGTTCTATCGCCTTTGTTCCAGTTAGATTAAGATAAGGTACACATGTGAACCAAGCTTCTCCTTGGCTTTACCTCTGTCATACTGCCGGGCATCACGGCCTCAAAGACTATCAGCTCCATGCATCCTGCCTACCTTGCCCTTCTGTTGAACTGTGTCTCTTGGAGCACTGCCCTCGGGTTGACTTCGCCGAGAATGGCATCATCGCAGTCGCACACTCCCTCCTCTAGAAGGAGACAGACCGCACTCGCCATGATCGAGGCGTACAACCACTGGAATATCGACGAGATTATTTCCTTCCGGAGTGATGATTGCATTCATCAGGTTCTCCCAAGTAGGAGTTTTTTCTTCTTCTCTTCTTTTCGTTTTCGCTTTTCAGTTTTTCTGCTGTTGTCTTGCCCCTCCCCCACGTACCTAAGTTCTTCACTGTAGGACACTTACATCCTCGAAGACTGACTGCCACGCACCGTACGTACCTCCACGCAGAATCACTCCAGCGCCCCGAGATGGACAACGCGGCATACAGGGCGTACTTCAACACCCTCTTCCCCTTGTTCCGCAACTTCCACGCCGTGGCGACCGAGATCACCGAGGACCCTCACGCAAACAGGATCTCAATCTGGGCGAACAGCACGGCTGACACCGACATCGGCCCTTATGCGAACGAGTACGTCCTGATGTTCCACTTCACGCCCCGCGGCGACAAGGTCACGCGCTTCGCCGAGTTCGTGGACTCGGGTTATAGCGCCGCCTTCTTTGCGAAGCTGAGGGAGCACATGGGGAATTTGACGACGTCGACTTGAGAGAGTCTCGGCGGCGGCAGACATCGATTCGTGTCCTAGTTCGGAAACCCGGCCGAGTGACGCATTTTCTCCAGAAGAGGTTGATGCTTCTTTTCCGGTGACAAGAAGCAATCTGCAGAAGAGTCCTTAGCAAGCATTCATCGCATATTTATAAACATATTCTCAGATCATTACTCCGTGAGAGCCGAAGCCGAGACATCCGCATGTGCCATTGATATCGCACATATAGTCTAGCATGCTCACTCCATCATCCTTGAAAGCCATTACTGCAGTCGTGAATCGTAATCCCCGCATCAACAAGTTCGATCCTAAGCTGCACCTCACTCCCAGTGATGTTCCGGTCTCCTCATGCCAAATCGTCAAGCCTTCTGTCGTCGATGCTGCCCAGGCCTTTACGCAGCGGGCCGACCCCACACCGGTGTGTGCGGGGAACCTGAACAGCCCTCCAAAGCCGCTAGAATTCTGCCCATCTGCACCGCCAAAAAGAACCTGGAGCTTCCAATTCAGCTCCGGACATCGACAAGCCCGCCAGCTGCCCTAGACAACAACAAAAGAGAGTTAGAGAATAAGAAATCGCAGGACACGCAGTCGCACACCGAAGGCGCGACAAACAATGCCCCTCGACACATCAGCATACTCCCTCGCGCTCCTGCGCGTGGACGGGCGGCGATGGAACGAGCTCCGCCGATGCCACGCGCAGATCAGGACCCAGGCGGCCGCCGACGGCTCGAGCTACCTGGAGATGGGCCACACGAAGGTCATGTGTATCGTGACGGGGCCGACTGAGTTCGCGCCGGGCCAGCGGCGCATGGGCGCGAACATCACCGCGGGAGGCGGCGGGGGGGGAGGCGGAGGCGGCGGAGGCAGCCAGACTAAGGATGCCGAGGTGGTCGTCAGCGTCGTCGTCGCGGGGTTCAGCTCCGTCGAGCGGAGACGGCGGGCTAGAAGCGACAAGTGAGTGAACCATACGGGGCATATCTATCTATCTCCCCTTACGCTACGTCTACCGACACCACAGCTGGGGGTAACGACCACTAAGCCCTACACTAACACATCTACCCGGTATCCTCGCCAAACCATCAAAACAGACGTATCCAAGAGCTCCAAGCAACCCTCTCCCACACCCTCTCCTCAACCCTCCACACGCACCTCTTCCCCCACAGCACCATCACCTTCTCCCTCCACGTCCTCTCCCAAGACGGCTCTTTACTTGCGGCGCTCATCAACGCCGCCGCCCTCGCCGCCGTCGACGCCGGCATCCCCATGGCGGACTACGTCGCCGCCTGCACAGCGGGCTCGACGTCCGCGCACGCCGCGGGCGACGACTCCGCCGACCCCCTGCTGGACCTCAACGCGCAGGAGGAAACAGAACTGCCGGGCCTGACGGTCGCGACGCTGGGCGCGTCGGACAAGGTGGTAGCGCTCGTGTGCGAGAGCCGCGTGCAGGTGTCGAGGCTGGAGGGCATGCTGGCCGTGGGCGTGGACGGGTGCAAGCAGGTCAGGGCGATACTAGATAGGGTCGTCAGGGAAAGGGGGAGGAGGATGGTGAAGGAGGGGGCTATTGAGAAGACGGATGCTTTGATGATGGATATGGATGGCTGAGGTGAGCGAGACTTGAGGGAGGTAGGTTGTTCTGGAGTAGTTCGGGGTGGCGTGGCCATTTTGAGAATATAACAAAAAAGGATCAGGCGTCGTGCTAGATCGGTTCGGTCGGGGACATTATGGCATGGCGTTACGGCACTGGATATACGAAAGCTCTTTTTAACATCGGAGATCATTTCATGATTCGCTAGATTTTTTTTTTCTGGGTTCACTTAAATATGCTGGTCCTTAACGCTTCCGGTGTCCTTGCCTTACACGACGTGACTTTTCCCGCTCAAGCACCAAAACCAAAACCAAAAGCAAATAGGAGTATAAACGTGTTCAGATACACTTCTGTTCCGATCCTCAGAACTTCCCTTCAAAGCTCGTCGTGTTCCTCTTTGACAGGTGTCTCTGACGGCTTGGCAGCCGCCGTCTCAGGCTCCAGGGTAGGATCGGTAGCCTTGGTCTCCTCGGTGGCACTCGTCTCGGCCTCCGTTGACGATGGTGATGACGACGACGAAGACGACGATCCAGCAGCCTCCTCCCCAACAGCAGCCAAGACCAAGGACTCGGGGATCTTATTCTTGGCGCCCTCGCCCAACCTGATGGCGTCGATCCACGACTCGACGCCGTGATACGAGAAGTCCTCCGCGCCGTAGCGCCTCCACCAGTTGCGCCGCACGTTGATGGCGACCAGCTCAACCTCGCCCGTCAGCCCGAGTGCCGAGAGGACCGGCTTCGCGCCCTCCATCGTGGCGGGGACGGCGAAGACGGGGAAGAGCTTGCGCTGCGCCTTGGCGTGCTTGTACGCCAGCTCCGCGAGCGACTCCAGCGCCTTCTGGGCGCCTTCATGCTTCTTCTGCTCCGCCGCCTCGCCTTCCGCGGGGTCGGCGGGGACGAAGGCTAGGACGCAGGTGTGCGACTTCTCGTTCAAGCACTCCTTGGCCAGCTTCTCGGCGCTGTGGATCGTGGGGATCGGCGGGGCGGCGTCGATGATGACTGGTGCCTTGACGGTCTCCGACGCCTCGGACTCCTCCGCCGTGTCTGCCGAGGGCTTCTCCTCGGGCTCGGCAGATGTGGGCTTGTCCATCTTCTCGGCTTTCTTCGTCTTCTTCTCCGCCTTCTTTTCGGGCTTCTTCTTGTCTGAGGAGGCTGGCTTAGCAGACGCGTCTGGATTAGGAGCGCCGGCCTGGGACAGGAATTCCACCATGTCTTTCTTCTTGACGGGGCCGTCGTACAGGATCGGCTCCTTGTCACTTCCGGGCACCAGAACGAGGGTTGGGAACTTTGTGACGCCGAAGCGCTCCACGGCCTGCGCCTCCTTGTTCCGGATCTGGCCAACGGCGATGACGTCCAGGAAGTCGATCGCGATGCTCTTCAGCAGCGCGCTGACGACGCCCTTGTCCGTGAACAGGAGCGCCTTGGGCTGGTCCTTGTTTGGCTTCTCCAAGAAGTCTTCCAGGTCCTTGTCCGTCACCCTCTTGACGTGGTTGTTGATCTTCTCGACCACGGCGTCGACGATTCCCAAGGCCGTCCTAGGCCCGTTGTAGTCCTCCACCACGGGCTTGCCGGCCTTCTTCCCCGGCCTGACGATCTTCAGCGTGGGGAAGCCCTTGATGCCCATCTGGCCACAGAACGGCTTGTTCGCGTCGTCATCGCAGTCGATCGCGGCCACCTTGGCTAGGCCTTCGAGGTTCTTGGCCGCCTTTTCGTACGCTGGCTGCAGGTTCTGGCAGTGGCCGCACCAGGGGGCGTAGAACTCGAGGATCTAGTCATCCAACCAGTCATCCTATCGTCAGTAAATGGCGCGGAGAAAGCTGCGACGACCACGGAGCTGGGTACTGATGTACTTGCCGTTGTGTAATTGGACTTGGCAATGAGGTTGTTATAGCTCTTGCCATCGACCTGGAGCACGGCAGAGCTCTTGGGATATAAGCCAGCTTGCGCGCCGGGGAGGGCGGCCAGGACGGCTGCCGCAAATGCACAAACTGTGGGGTGATGCATCGTGCAGCTCACAGTGGAGATACAGCTAGGAGGGGAAAGGAAGGTTGAGTTTGTGGAGAGGGAGAGAAGCGATTGGGTTTAGGCGAACTTCAATGAGTGGCGTAATGGTGAAGGGTATAACCCGTCCGACGGGATGGATCAATCAGCAAACTCGAGGGAGGGAAGACTCGGGCCAGGTGTGACAGCGGGGCCCCGAAAGAAAGAAAGGTGAGAAAAAAGAAAAACGCCAATTCACTCCTCAGAACTTCAACGAACAGAACAGAACAATAAATGGCACCGAAGACCGAAATGCATTGCTGTCTTCTTCTCCAATCCGGGAAAAGGCCAGCGTGGAAGATCGCTGGTGGTTGCAGGGATTAATAGGCTCAGGTGGAGCCATGTCATCATGCCGTGGAGGGGTAAAACCGGGGGAGCTTCAGCCACTTCGAACTAGCCCGAGGCCCTGTGGCTTAAGCTTGAACTGGTACGAGGTACCTGGCGGCGGCGTCACCACGTTCGGTAACCGCCGCCGGATGACCGCCAAGCAGAGGCCATCACCCACAGACCTCCACCCTCGAGACTCAAGGCTGCGATATTTCTTCCCGCGACCCTTTCGCACCGCATTTCGCCTGCTCCCCTTTATTCATCTGAATCCGTCTTCTTCTCCATCTTCAAGTTTCCTCTCTTCGCGCTGCAACCTGACCCCTGAGCGCGGCTGCAAAACATGGCGACGAAACCTCCGAAAGCCCTCGAGAGGGCCGATATGAGCATCTTCAAGTGCGCTACTAGGGGCTTCCAACTCGAGAAGGCCGACCCCATTATGGCGTACTGGTGTGAGTAGCTCTGTCTGCGTTGATCCCCATCGAAGATTTCCTCTACCTTGTTTGCTGACGCGTCGCGCTCATCAGGCGAGTTCTGGGTGGTGAACCAAATCCTTGCCATCCCACTTCACACGACCGACCCCGATATCTTGGCCTATACGACGAGCCTGATGGACAGGTTGGAGCAGGTACGTGCTCACGCGGCGAACCGATCCTCGACGGAGGAGGACCTGCCTGTACCTCATACTGACCCTGTCTCTTTGCCTGCGCTTCCGCTTCAGACCAAGTCCGCAGCTGCAAACGATCCCAGGATCATCAACGAGGATGACGGCAAGGAATATGTGAAGAAGTTCGCGCAAGATACTCTGAACCGTGCCCAGGATGCCGTTAAGGCGACCGCAGACGTCAAGTTAGTCTCCTATCTGGTTCTTAGTCCCATCTTCTGTATCACTGAGGGCCTCGTCGGCTAACATCCACAAAGGAGGACACAAGACAGGTTCGACGCCGCGGTGACCTTCTTCAACCTCGTCAACATGTGGGGTCCACCAGACCCTGAAATCCAGAAGAAGATCAAATACGCAAAATACTTCATTCTCCGCCTGTCCAAGGCCGCTGAGGAAGGGAGGAGCCTGGACGATTTGATCCCGAAGCCCGCCCCATCACCAGTGCAATCCCCGGCTGCCGTTAGCGACCCCGATATCCAACCGATCGTCAGCCTGCCGCCGACGATACCTCGCCCCGTCTCAGTGGAAGACGTTCCGGACAGGGACGCGGCCGGCGTATCCCTCCCCCACAGCCCAGCCTCGTCCGTACCGCCATCCCGCGCCCACGATGAGCTATCCCTCCCAGACGTGCCAGCGCCTAGCTTGCCCGGCCCGCCGACCTTCAACCCCGCCGCGCTGCCGCACCAGCAGCAACCGCTCGGCGGCGGATCAGGCGGCGGCAGCTACCACGACCCCTCCTCCGCCGCACCGACCATGCCCTCGCCGATGTCGCCGCCCCAGCTCCCGTCCTCCGTGCCAGACCTGCCCCAAGAATGGGCCCCGACCCCACCGCCACCCCCATCGAGCGCATTCTCGCCCCCTCCGCACCCGTCCTACTCCCCCGCGCCCGAAGACCACTACCGCCACGCCCCCTCAGCTCCTCCACCATTTGACAGTTCCGGTAGTGGCCCAACAGGAGGCGGCCCGCCGCCGCCGACGTTCGCGCCCAGCCCCGCGGTGATGCCCGCCGTGGCGCCAGTCAGCCCGCCGCCTACGGACTACATGGCCATCGCGCCGAGTCCGTTCGCGCCACACAACCCAGGCATTGCTCCCGGGGGACCTCCTCCTCATCATCCAACTTTCCACCCGCCGGTGCACCCACCGCCGCAACCGCAAACACAACCGCATCACCAGCAGCAGCAGCCGTACCGACCAGCCCCTCACCCCGCGCCGCAGCCGGTACCGCAGCGGGTAGTAGCCGCCGCGCCCGTGACTACGGCTTTCGTCGCCGACGACGCGGCCATGGCGCAGGCGCAGAAGCACGCCAAGTGGGCCATCTCGGCGCTCAACTTCGAGGACGTGCCGACGGCTATTAGGGAGCTGCGCAAGGCGCTCGAGAAGTTGGGGGCTACGTGAGAAAGAAAGAAACTGTTTCTGTGTCCGTCTCCTTTGTGATTTCGTGCTGGTCCTCAACTTCCTTTTTTGTTACATTAGGCAGTATATAGTCTCGATAGGGGGTATTTTCAGGCTGAGCTCTCTGAGGTGGCGTGCTTGTACTTCTCTCAATTGTGAGCTTGTCGGGCATTTTGTGTGGCGTTCTGTTCCTCTTGGGTTGTTGGAGGGGAGATAGCTGCTTGCCCTGTTTGTTATATCAACCTACCAGACCCTCCCCTCGCCTCGGTGCTGGACGTTAATTCGAGACTTCATCGTCCCCTCTTGGGTCCCCCCGCCTCCCGAAATCCGAGCTCTCTTACAAGCACGGACCTGGGCCTGCTATACTCTTAAAGCCGGCCCCTTTCGCGCATTTTCTTTTGGCCACGAGTCGGCTAAGGCAGCCTCCTTGTAATTGGGACGTCGCGATCGAGACCAGCCAGTTACTACTGGCTGATGTATGTATGGGTGCTGAACTTGCAAAGCGATATTGACGACTAACTCGACATCGCGCCGTTGCCAAAAAGTCAACGCGGACCGCACGACATCTGACGAAGGGTGATAATCTTCCAAGTCATCATCTTCCTCCCTCGCCGACGAGTTTCCCGGGAATCTCAGAATGTCTTCCGCACCTAGGGGTTTGCCAATGAATTATCTCCCGGAATTTCTCCCCCACTTATCCCGAATACCCTCATGATGGACATCCACCCCTTCCCATCAAATGCCCTTAACCTGCCCCACAACCATCGCCTCTTCCCCCCCACCCAGGTACTCTTGCTCATCAGCAACAGTACCAAAGCGACGCTGGCGAGTTGCTTCCAGCCAGTCCCTAAGCTCACCTGATCCGACACCCCCCACTCCCGATAATCCTCCACCTCCCGAGGAGACGGAGTTGGAGGACTCCTGCCGAGGAGAGGTGCTGCCGCCTCCCGACGCCTGGGTCCCGACATCCGCCAGGACCCGCAGGACCGGCGCCGTCGCGGTGGTGGCCGCACGCCGCCCGAGTGGGCGGGAGCAGCAGGATGGTGCATAAACGGTCATCGGCTGCTTCGTCTCGACCTTGATCTTGGCGCGTGGCACGCGCGGCATGCGCGGTATGCGCGGCGAGAAGCAAGACGGTGCGAAGATCGTCATCTTGAACCCCAGGCTCGAGGAGGCGGCGGCGGCGGCGGCCAGCTTCGCTGCCGCTGCTGCTGCTGCAGGGGAGGGGATATTATCGTCTCTCGGAGGAGTCTTCTTCACGTGGTGGCGCCGCTCCTCCTTCTCGCCGGCGCAGACCTTGCTTAGTGCCAGCTTCTTGTGCTGCATCTCGTCGGCGCGGACCTCCTCGAGTCTTGCTTGGTGCAGCTGGCCGTCGTCGCCGACGGCAGCACAGATCTCAGCTGAGGCTCGACACTGCTGCTTCTTCTCGTCACCTTCGGCGAGATTCCTGTCAACCGCCGCCCCGACGGCGGGGACCGTCACTCCTCTCATCTCCACCACGGTCTTGAGCCACGCCACGTCGCTGCCTCCTCCCCCTCCTCCCACCTCGCCGCCGCTCGAGACTGCCAGCGCGCTGTCCTTTGTTTGCGTGGGGAGGATGGTGTACCGCTGCTTCTTTGGCGGAGGCGGATGCTCTGCGTAGCATGCTTCCTCGTCCACCGGCTCTCGCTTGCTCTTCTTGACTAGAGTCCCAAAATGAAGCGGAGGCTTGGGAATTTGGGATTCCTTCTTGACTCCGGGATGATGGTGAGCTCGGGCCATCACCGCATCATCAGCAAGGTGGCCTTCCCCGCCTGCGGTCTGCTGCTCCCTCGCCTTTATCGTCGTAGGATAGTTCGCGGGTGGCGCCGAGCGGGTGGCAGCCGCCGCATGAGCCGCCGCCGAGTGGTGCGCGATGTACGCCTCCTTGTAGAATGCCTTCTTCTTCTCAGTGACCTCCAGGCCGCTCCCGATGTTTGCCGACCTCCGGGGTCTCCCAGACTCCTTAGAAAAGCCCTTTGGACGGCGGTCGCAGTCGTGCTTGGCACGGATGTGGTCCTGCAGTGACTTGGTGCTGCAGTACGCCTTGTTTTGAGCACATTGAACGCCGTCCGTGTAGACCCGGCACCAAACCTCACCCGCGTGGGCCCTGAAGAGGCGCAGGTTCCCGCCGGTGCCGAGTCCGGTGATCAGGTTGCCGTCCTCGTCGCGGTCAACCGGCGACTCCTCCCAGAACTCGAGGGGTGGCAGGTTCATCGGGCGGGTGACGGTCTTGTTGTACCACTCCCGCGCTTCTTTGTAGGAGACGGAGATGGGGCAGCTGGCGGTGCGCCATTCTGTCGGTGACGGCGGCCCATCTGCGTCCATTCTGCCACTCGTGTCGGTCGTCTTCTGATACAAAGCAGTGGAGGGATGGCCGACTGCGCTGTCGTGCTGTGCGTCTGTGAGGGTTGGCGCCGCGTCAAATCTCCCCGATGGAGGGACGGCATACTTGAGCTGGTAACCCATCCCGAAAGGCATTTGACAAAGACGACCCGGGTGCTGATCTCGAGGATGCATGATACAAGCAACGGAAATATTCCCAGTTCCGAAATCTTCGGGCGCAGGTGGCCACCTGCGATGCGTGGGCGGTTATGTCTCTTGGGTATTTCGTTTGGTTTTTGGCATGCTGGGTTTGATAAGATCATGAAGATGGAAGCCGTCTCGGCTCAGCGGAAGGAAATACCTTACGGTGAGGCAGCCGCAGCCGGGTGCAACGGAGAATACTACCACTCCCGAACCTCTTCGCAGGGCATAGTGCCGACGGCAGAGGCGACGACGAGCAAGTTACGGTCCCCGAGCTTCAAGCGCCAGGGACACCCGCCGTCATCGTGAAGTTTTATCTGGAGGCCCCGATCCATCAGTCGAGATCTTAGTACCTTTCTCGATGGCCACTGCCCGAGAGCGGACCCGCGTGGGAGGCTCGCAGCCCTCATGGTGCCACCAAAGGAGTGATATCAAACGTAGAGGAGCCTAAGAAAATAGAGGGAAAATCCACTAGCGCACATCTTGGAGGCCAGCGCCAATACACAATGTCATCGACCATCGATTCGCCCCATCCAAACTAGCCAAATAGAATCCGAGCAGTCCTAGGATAGGGAACCATGTTCCAAGCCTTCAGGTATCCCAATGGTGCCTTCCTGCTCATATCTCCGGCCTTCTGGTCTGTGTCCAGTCCCGCCAGGGAGGTTTGTTTGTCAACAAGGTACTGGCAGCAGTCATCACCCCCGACTCGCTGCTCGGGTTTAGCTTCTTCGTTGTGGACAACATCAGTATGTTCTGCCAATGTTGACCCGATTTTTTTTAGCAATATGAGCAACGCGGCACGTGGAAGCAACGGGTGGTCTGCCTGCAGACCTGGTTGAGCACTAAGAGCTGAGTTGTACTCATAGGGGAGCGTTTTTGCAAAGAGTGCGGCGTCCGTCACTTCAGGCCGGCGGTACCTTCCTCGGCCTTGGCATACTGTGGCTGGACTACGAGTATCGAACAGACTCTTGGGCTCTTGGACTTTCGCTTATCAGATACGACCAATAGTTCGAGGACGAGCCTATTGCGGTGTGGCCTTGCGAGGAGGCCGAGGCAGGGCTTATGTGTCCAGACTCTGTTGGGCTGCTACCAGACCTGTTGCACCACTCACCCTGTTTTGTTGGGACGCGAATGGTAAAAAGCTGTATGTGAGGGCCGACTAGTGGCGAAGTGGCGACAGAGGATGACGGCCCAGAAACGGGGCTAGGTTTTCGACGCGCTACTAAGTACCCGTCAGTCACGTACCTCATCTTCAGAGGCCGCTCAAATCCCGCTGTCTCCATGGCTCTGCTCCGGCATGAGTGTATCGCACAACTCGTACGTCTACTAGCGTTGCTATGTAACACTCGGCGATATTACCTGCGCCTATGGATCTAGGGCATCAGTCAGCAACTCCGCGAGACCCGAACACCCACCATTCATCATACCACTATGCCGTTGGTTCAGCTCGCCAATGCACACCGACTGAGTGAACCCTGAGTGCATCTCTTCCATTGCCGAACAGCCGATCGGCTCGGAAATAATCACGAGGTGATGTCGTGATGATCACTTCCCAGGTTAGATCTCGCCTGGTGAAGGGGCTGCTACTTACTCCATGCAGTGCATGCAATGTTCGATGCGTCCGTTGCTCCTCAATCTCGCAATACCATGCAGCAGTATAGTTTCCACTGTCTTCGGGCCTCTTCTTGGTTTTGTACAGTGGTATTTGCCGCCAGTGGCAGTTGTACTAAACATCTGCCTTTTAGAGCAGTTCCTGTACAATTCGTTCCACCATGATCACATCCGGCTACGAGGTCTTTATAACTTCCTCATTACTAACACAGTCGCAGACAATACAAGTGGCATCAGTGTCTACCAACCTACCAGACCACCCATGTATGGTAGTATTGGAAAATATAGTAGTAAGAGTTGGCAGAGACTAAACCGGTAGAAGAGTTGAGAGGGGTAACTCTAACCCAATTAGGGAGATCACATCGAAAGTCCCAACTCCATGCAACTAGATCAGTAATCCTTACGAATGGACGTCTACTAGTCAACATCACTCAAATTCTACAAAGGAACGGGACCAGAGTTTGTTTGGGTAGCTACACCTGTTGGTCTTTTTTATTATTTTGCTTTGAAGGAGCGTCTCTAAGGAAATTTTACCGAGAAGAGAAGATGTTGGGAGGATGAGGGAGAGGAGAAGAGTAAGGCGGAGGGAGTGCACTTGGCTTTTATCGACAGTGTCAACAAAAAGACGAAGGCAGTGGGCAGAGTTATCCTTGATTGGCCAGCGGAGTCTAGGGCCGAGGCTTGGTATTTTTTTTAACAGCCACGGAAATGACAAGGCCCGTCTAGAGCTCCTTCGGAAGAGTGGCGGTGATGATGTCACCCAAGCCATTGCTCCATTTACTAGAACGACAAAGCTCTGTTAGTACTCACAAGCTGTCCGGGACTATATCTGAATAGGGATGGAGTGTGAGCAGGTTACTTACTTTGAGGCAGTAGTAGATGGACTTGCACTGGCGGCCGTTGCCATCGGTGTACATGGTGTGCTTGTCGTCCTTGAAGATGTTGAAGGGGCTGCCGTTGCTGCCGTTTCTGTTTTGGATCGAACAGATTTTTCAGTTAGCCATCTTTCTTGAATTCCTCCCATCACCTCTCACTGTAAGGATAACTTACCCGACCAGAGAGAAGTTGGGCTGGCTCTGGGCGTCAGAGCGGATGTTCCAGGAGAAGGTGACGCCGGTGCTGAAGGTGCACGACCCGGAGCGCTCCCAGGTCTGGACGCCGCCGGTCGAGGGCGTGACGCAGCCGTTGCCGGGGCCGGGGTTGAAGTTGCAGTTGCTGTCGTTGGCGCAGTACTAAAATTCCCGGAAAATTTTTATATGAGCTGCTGGACTTGAGAAACTGGATCAGGCGAACGAGCGAGCTGCTAGTACGAAGACGACTTACGACCACGACGCTGTAGATGGGCGTGCTGCCCGAGTAGCAGTTGACCAGGTGGACACCCTCAGCGCGCTTGGCCAGCTTGACGTCGCCAACCTCGATGTCGCGCTCGGCGATCTCGAGGGCACCCGCGCTGGGGTCCGGCTCCGGAAGGGCAACGGGGGATGGGTCAGGCACCGGGGTGGCGAAAGCAACGCCAGCCAGGATGGCGGCAGCGACGATCTTGGAGAAGAACATGTTGGCGGTTTGGAATGGAAGTTCGGGACGAGAGAAGATCAAGAGGGTGCTTGGGGGTGCTTTGGTGACTGGGAGGGCTGCTTTGCTGGGGATGGTGCCTTGATCAAGAGACTTTTCCTGGTGAGGATGGGAGGATGGCCGAGTATTTATATCTCGGTGCTTGTTTTAGAGGCGTCCCTCCCGTTTCCTTGGTTCCCTCTTCTCTCCTGCTCTTCATCAGAGTCTCCTACTCTCTCTCTCTCTCTCTCTCTCTCTCTCTCTCTCTCTCTCTCTCTCTCTCTCTCTCTCTCTCTCTCTCTCTCTCTCTCTCTCTCTCTCTCTCTCTCTCTCTCTCTCTCTCTCTCTCTCTCTCTCTCTCTCTCTCTCTCTCTCTCTCTCTCTCTCTCTCTCTCTCTCTCTCTCTCTCTCTCTCTCTCTCTCTCTCTCTCTCTCTCTCTCTCTCTCTCTCTCTCTCTCTCTCTCTCTCTCTCTCTCTCTCTCTCTCTCTCTCTCTCTCTCTCTCTCTCTCTCTCTCTCTCTCTCTCTCTCTCTCTCTCTCTCTCTCTCTCTCTCTCTCTCTCTCTCTCTCTCTCTCTCTCTCTCTCTCTCTCTCTCTCTCTCTCTCTCTCTCTCTCTCTCTCTCTCTCTCTCTCTCTCTCTCTCTCTCTCTCTCTCTCTCTCTCTCTCTCTCTCTCTCTCTCTCTCTCTCTCTCTCTCTCTCTCTCTCTCTCTCTCTCTCTCTCTCTCTCTCTCTCTCTCTCTCTCTCTCTCTCTCTCTCTCTCTCTCTCTCTCTCTCTCTCTCTCTCTCTCTCTCTCTCTCTCTCTCTCTCTCTCTCTCTCTCTCTCTCTCTCTCTCTCTCTCTCTCTCTCTCTCTCTCTCTCTCTCTCTCTCTCTCTCTCTCTCTCTCTCTCTCTCTCTCTCTCTCTCTCTCTCTCTCTCTCTCTCTCTCTCTCTCTCTCTCTCTCTCTCTCTCTCTCTTTCTTTGTCTCCCCCTTTTGCCACCGAGACGCATCGCGATTGCTGACTGCCTCTCACTCTCCTTGTCTCATCGCCATCTCGCCGTCTGTCCCTTGTCTGGGATGCTGTGCTATGCTCGTGATACGGACCTATCAGCAACTTGCAGGGAGGCAAGCTTGACGCCCCGGTCCCGCCCAATCAGGCTCTTGGCTCTCTGCACTTCGTTGAAAATTCTCAAAGACGAAATGACAACATGATGCGGCCCCCGTGTGGTCTCACCGTTGTCATCTGTCGATGTCGCTGTATCCCGAATACACCCTACCAGGCAACTCGTGTGGGACATATTCTAGGCTTCCACGAAACTAAAAGCTTATACTGAGAAACTTACATGTGGTTTTCTGCGGTGAAACGTCGCTATTGGCGCCGGCCGACCTCGGCGGTGATGGCAGGCCGCAGGGCAGCCAGCCAATATTGGGAAGGCATACCCAGGACCCCTCGTGAGTTTAAGACGAGCCACGAGGCAACTGGACCACAGAGAAGATAGCCACTGGTCCCTGGTATTCCCTGTGGATATGGTATTCCCTGTGGATATATGCGAGGCAAGGAGCCTCGGCCCACACGTAGACTTGGCTGACCTCAGCCTATTGAGGTAACCGAGAACGGAACTGCAATGGAATATTAAAGACAAGGAAGAAGCAGCAACTAGGGCTGTGCCACTTATTCGGTCTCGTCATGTGAAGACGGAACCTGCGAAGGGGGCACTATACCGCCTCTCCGCACCATGGTGCACATTACCCGTGCGCTAATAGAAGCGACTACTATGCTGGTCCTGCCTACTAGGTAGGTAGGTCCGGGTAGGTAACTGGCTAACCTGCTTTGCTGACGAAGACGCCAGGAAAACGCATCTCGGCCGTCACAACCACTCACAAATCAGATTTGTGGCCGCATAGTTGCAGCAAATTTGCTCCACGCTCTCCACACTCGGCGCGCCGGACGTTTTCTCCGGGGAACAGGAGGTGAGGTTACGCGGATTAACTAAGATCAATCTCACCTGCATATCCTCCTCTTCCGCCCTTCTCCGTATTGTTACATCCAACCAAAATCCAGCCACTCCATCGATCTCATCAGGTCACTCTCTTAGGCCCCTCGCGAACCCCATCGTAGAGCGACACGAGGCAAAATACCAAGACTTTTGCTTGGCACATACCCGAGCCACTTGGATGAATGATAGGTCGATTTCCGGCTTAGCGTCTTACACCACTCGTGTACCACACGAACGCGCACAAAAAAGCTTTGATCAAGCAAGCTAACTAGCAGCAACATTTCTCCTAGCGCAAGCCCAACGCCAATGCACGTACCACGCAACGCCCTATGAGTGCCGTGATTCGGCAGCACATTCCGGGGGGTAGACTCGAACCTGCATGCCGACGTTCCAGCCAGCCAGGCAACAGGCCACGCACAGCTATCCCACTCCACATAATAGGTCCCGCCACAGACAGGTACAGCTATCAAGGTACGACGGCCCTTCAGATCAGGGCATCCATACAGATGGCCGCGGCTCATCTGGACCCACGGGCTGCCCTAAATCTGATCCATCCCGTCCCTCTCCCCCATCTCCATCATCATCAAGCCAGCCTTGTTTACGATCAAGCCTATAGGAGACGCCTTATCAGATGTGCATGCATGCATGCGTGCGTGCATGCAAGCTTGATCATGTCTCCGTACGTTTATCCGCAAGCCAGCCTGCGGTCCTGGTCCCGGGAACCAAAACAACCGCGTGCTCGGGCAGGCAAAGTTAATTAATTACCCCTATTGTAATGTCATACCGCCTCGCTCTGAGCTATTACCTACTGCTAGGTACTGATCCAATCACCCAACCGAAGCGTCCAGTTGGTCAATCTGCTCATCTTCCGTGTGTATGATGACACCCCCCCCTTTTTTTTTGGCCAGCTCTCCAGGCCCCCCTTTTTCATCTAGTTTTCCCGGCCCGTCGCGGCCTCATCGCGGAGCTTCATCTATTACTGTTTGGCATTGGTTCATCCGTTTCCCGCTTCCCGTCTCCCGTCATTCCCCGTCTCCCGTTCACTCTCCGTATGCCTCCGGGTAAGCAGCTGAGCAAGCAAGAGCAGGCACTGAACCCGAGGGCACGGCGCCGATTGGGACGACCTGTACGACCATCGTTCGTCTTGAGATCGGTTTCCGCCCTACCAGGCCGAACACTTGCTTACACTTCAATCCCAGCAATCTCTAGTACGAGCCTCCCCAGCTGGTATAGGAGCTCGTAGCCTCCATCCTATGCACGCCTACGAGAGAATCTGGCAAAGTAGCCGCTTCTACCGAGGTTCTGCTCGTACTACCCTCAACGGAATCTGCGGGGCAGGGAGGCAAAGGAGCCGCCGGTGGTCTACGGGAACAGACAGGACCATACATGAACGCACATCAGGGTAGCATCTGCTATGTAAGTTGCTTACAAGACATCGGTTGCACTCGACACCTTTTTTTACATCGCCAAAAACAACGAAAGCGAAAGCGAAAAGCATCATCCATTCAGAACCAAACAAATTAACACGCGCCTAGATAGAGGGGAAAATGTAAATATGTAAATACCCGTACGACCGTTCATTCTGTTTGCCGACTGCCGAGCCAATCTGGAATTTTACCCAAAAAATCAAAAAGACTTCGAACAACAAAAGGAAAAAGAGGAAGCACAAGGAAAGGAGAAAGAGCGAGATAGGAAAGAAAGCAGTCGTATTGCATCGCGTTGCTGACCGACCTGGGAACGGCCGTTTTGTGATTCGTACTAGTAGCTGCCTGTGTTGCCGCCTTAGGAATTCATCCAAGAATACCCAACCATCTCTCGTTGTCCTCGTCTCGGTCGCACAACCGCGCACGCAGGACTGACCGACCACGAATCGTCCTTGCCCCGTCATCCTCGACGACGGGTGATCTTCAACGATGGATCTCAATGATGGGTCGAGCTGACGGGCGAACTCGACACTGGATGGAGACGCCGAGGTCTCAATCGTCACCAGGGTCTCATCGACGTGGCCCCCAACGAACGACGGGACGAGTGTTTGCCACGACCAGCATGCCAGGACGGCCGAATTCCAACCCCGTCGCTCCCCCTCCCCCATTGACAGAGTTTACGACGGCGAGGGGAGTCTCATCGACCCGGACGGGTGATCCAACCCGTCATTCCCTCATCCCCTCCCTCAACTCGTCTACTCTTTCCCCTCTCCTCCCTCCTCCTCCTTCCCTCACTCAACTCAAGGCAGCTTCTCCCCCTTCCTCGTCGCCTGTCCAACGAGCGAATTCGTCGTGTCCTCCGCGTACCGCCTATACACCACCAAATACTCCTCCTCGTCGCTGAACGTGTCCCTCAGGCTCTCCCTCTCCACCACCGCGTCGAGCCAAACCCTCCACCGAGCCCAAGCCTTCTTCTCCTCCTCCTCTTCGCCATCACCGCCCATTTGTTCCTGCCCTGGCGCTTCAGCTTCAGCTTCCGCTTCCGATTTCGCCGCCGCTGCAGAGGATGAGAGTATGGGTGGTGGTGAAGGAGGTGGTATCCCAGTCCCGCCACTCTTGTAGTGGTCGATGATCCAAAGCCTCTTGGCCCACGGCGCGAGGCACACGTCCACGAGACTGAACCTGTCTCCCAGGAACCACGGGCCCCCTCTTTGGCCTTGGTCTTCTTCTTCAGGGGCAATCATCATCTCCCTCACAAAAGTCAGGATGCCGGTGTGCAGCTCCCTCCGCGCCTGGTCGAGGCTGTAGGGCTTGGAAGGGGTATGCTGCAGGAGCTTGTAGAACGCGGGCACGATCTTGCCGCAGATGTGGTCGATCCAGATCCTGCACCTTGCGCGCTCGTAAGGGTCGTCTGCTGGCAACAGACGCGGGCCGTAGAGGGACTCGTCTGCGTAGGCCTCGTCGAGGTACTCGCAGACTACCGTGCTTTCGTAGAGGGGCTTGAGCTCTCGCTCTTTCTGCCCTGTCCCCTCGCCGCCCCTAGTAGTGGTAGGCCGGGGCACGGCGAGGGTAGGCACGAGCCCGCGCGGGTTCAGCGCCAGGAACTCGGCGGACTTGTGGTAAGGGTTGATCTCGATGTACTGGTACGGGATGCGCTTCTCCTGGAGGACCACCCAGGCCCGCTGCACGAAGGGGCAGAACCAGCCAGCGTAGAGCTTGAGCGGGTGCTCGGCCGCGTGCGCCGCTGCGAGCTCAGCGGCCGCCCCCGTGGCGTGGGGAGGGATGGTTCGGTCCACCTCCAATGCCATGACCACGATGACAGACCCTCGCGTAATAGACCTGGGATGAAAGAGGTTGTGTTGAAGATTTGAGGAAGATGTAAAAGGCTGGATTCGATGTCGACTGATAAAAGAGATGAGATTCGGTGGCGTGAGTATGAGCTCAGTTATCAATCCACCCCGCGAGCGATGAGCTCAATCCATTTACCCGGAGCGTCCGATGGGTGCCGCCTTCAACGGGAGCGCTGATGAGAGGAAGAGAAGCTATTATAGAATCCGTCGAAGAAAAAGAATAACACGATGCGAGGGATGTATGTTGCAATGTTGAATGGCGTGATAAGTCCCAAGTCCTCTTTCGCCTTGGGGTTTGGCTGCCGTCCATCGTCTATGAGCGAGTAGCGGGGACGAGCGATGTTGCACGCAAATGGAGGTGTTCCGGGAATCTCCGCTGCCTGCCTGCCAACCGGAAACGGCCACCAGATCACCAGAACTTTACCCCATCGGCCAGCGATTTGCACAGGTTCCAGGCTGTGTGGAAGGTACAGGCGGGGTCTGTGCAGGTTCGACGGATCTTCGGACGCCGGACTTGCAGCTTCCTTGCCGACGAGGTCGAGGCGGTCCGGGTGATCGCCGCCGTCATGGTGTCTCTCCTCGTCTGAACCGTTTGCGTATTGCGATGGTATCAACTCGAGTGACGAAACCTTTGTGAAAGATGCAGAATCGCTGGAATTAGTTGGAGTCGGAAGAGGTTTTGGGGAGGTACTTTTGAACGGTTGGTGGTTTATCGGAGATAGGCAACGAGGGGCACCGTTTCGTGCACGGGCCAAACGTTCAGGTTCACTGGGGCTAGTTCTTGGCGTGGCGTAACCACTTTACACGTCGCGTCGCGTCACATCGCCCAGACTTTAACCTCACCTCCAACGACGAAAGGTAATCCGACTTACCGGCGAACCACCGAGGCTGCAAACAATATCTACGCAAAAGAATTGCAATATAGTTCGTATCAGCGCCTTCATCCAAGCTTAAACACTCAGGATGTCGGACTTTGAAGATGAAATGGACGTGGACGCTCCTGCCAAGTCCAGGGACATCACATTTTCTGCAGAGTCGAAGGGCAAGCGGAGCGCCGCGAATCTTCCCGTTGAGGCCGAGGACAGTTTACCATGGTGCGTATGGCCCCTTTTCCTTGTACAAATTACCTCTCAGTATCCTGACAAGTGTGTCTTCTCGTCTCCCAGGATCGAGAAATACCGACCAGTGAGCCTCTCCGACGTGTCCGGTCACCAGGACATCCTCGCGACCATCAACAAGTTCGTGGACAGCAACAGGCTACCCCACCTGCTCCTATACGGCCCGCCAGGGACGGGCAAGACCTCCACGATCCTCGCCCTCGCGCGACGCATATACGGCGCCGAGAACGTGCGGCAGATGGTTCTCGAGCTCAACGCCTCGGACGATCGAGGCATCGACGTCGTGCGCGAGCAGATCAAGACCTTCGCCTCGACAAAGCAGATCTTCACCATGGGACGCCCCGCGGCATCATCATCAGCAACCGCGGGCGACTCTTCAGCATCACAGCCAACCCAGCGCACCACAATGGCGTCGTACAAGCTCATCATACTCGACGAGGCCGACGCCATGACCAACACGGCGCAGATGGCCCTGCGGCGCATCATGGAGAAGTACACGGCCAACACGCGCTTCTGCATCATCGCCAACTACTCCCACAAGCTCAGCCCGGCCCTGCTCTCGCGCTGCACGCGCTTCCGCTTCAGCCCGCTGAAGGAGGCCGACATCCGCTCGCTCGTCGACAAGGTGATCGAGGAGGAGAACGTCAACATCATACCCGCCGCCGTCGACGCCCTCGTGCGCCTCAGCAAGGGAGACATGCGCCGCGCGCTCAACGTCCTGCAGGCGTGCCACGCGTCCAGCACGCCGCTGCAGGAGCCTGGTGCGGCTGCCAGGAAGAGCGGCGATAATGACGCTATCGTCCGAGACACCATCACCGTCGAGACCATCTACACTTGCATCGCCGCGCCGCCTCCCGAGGCGATCAAGGAGATCCTCGACACGCTGCTGAGCAAGTCGGACGTCACGTCGTGTCTGTCCACCATCAACTCGCTCAAGGTGACGCGGGGACTGGCGCTGGCGGACATCATCACCGCGCTGTCGGAGGAGATAGTGAAGCTGGAGGTTAAGCCGCAGGTCATGATCCAGTGGCTCGACGGGCTGGCGGATATTGAGCATAGGGTAGCTGGTGGTGGTGGGGAGGCCGTTCAGACAGGGGCTGTGGTGGGTGTCATTAGGCGGGGGGTTGAACTGATGGGGTGAGATAATAGGATCTCTCGGCGGATATATGCTGTGCTTTGATGACTACGGCATCGAGCGGCCGGCTAATTTTGCTTGAACTCGGAGTCACGGCGGTTGACCATATGGGAATGAATGATATCAGGAAGCCATCGTTTCTTTGTTTCCCCACCCTCTCTCTCGCGTTTCTCACCTGTTGCGTGACTCTTTAATGTGCACCAGACCAATTATCAACGCAAGCACCCCACCAGCCTCGGCGGTCTTCTAGCGCCTTGCGGTCCTGGCCCAGCACACCGGGTGGAGATCTGGCGAACGCCGAATGTGTGAATGGTATGAGGGACGAAATTACGCTACAAAAACATTACCCGCAACGCCCGCACACTTTCCACACCAGTCTTCCGAATCTTTCGGCCAAAACACGCTCACTTTCCACGACAGCTTCCCTTGACCAAAGCACTCACTTTCCACACCAGGCTTCCTTTACTCACTTTCCACGCCAGGCTCCTTTGACCAAAATACACTCACTTTCCACGTCAGGCTCCCTTTACCACGTCAGGCTCCTTTGACCAAAATACACTCACTTTCGAGGCCTCCTCACTTTCCACATCAATCTTCCTTTACCAAAACACACTCACTTTCCATATCAATCCGCTGCCTCTACTCACCGTCCACGTGTCGCCCGACGAGACCTAGCCGCCCCTGCCCACTCCAGGAGATCGCTCAACTATATATTGGACATTTGGGACAGGAAAAAACGTTTCAATACTTTCCCACAGTGCTCCCAAAATCATTTCCCTTTCTTACCACGTTTTATTTTTCATTCCCCTGAACGGTTGGCATTTCCTGATCGTTTTATCGAAAACAAATCAAAAATAGAGCATCCTAAGATCGATTCATAGACCCTCCATGAGGCGCCTGGGGAGACGTTTGTCTCTCCCTTCGCCTTCCAAGATGAAGCCATTACCAAAATGTCCCCGTCGGTTTCCTCAAAGCCTACTGGCCTAGTGCCGCCCCTCGTCCTGCCGCAACTGGCCGGAATCCCGCCACCGCCAACGCCCATAGTCCCGCCACTGCCCCCAGTCCCGCCACTGCCCCCAGTCCTGCCACCGCCGCTCCTAGTGCCGCCGCTACCGCCGTCCCTAATGCCGCTGCCGCCGTCGGCATCACCCCCCCTACCACCCGCCTTGTCACGTCGGGTGAGTCCGACGAAGAAGAGGTGCGAGCCAGGCCAGTCGACGTCGCGAGCCCTGCCACGACAGTTCGCAGTACTAGTATGGCAAAGACAACATTTTCGCCCACGTCAACCGCACGTGGCGTCTTGGAGGCCTGTGCTTCGCTAGAACTGCCGACCATTGCCCAGCGGCCCCGGGACCTTGACAAGATCGAGCCCTTACTCCCGCATCCGGCCGACGTAAGCGGGTTTCTGCGCCGGCTCTTCCAGCTAGCGTCGCGGATCGATGCCGACGGTATGGTATGTATCTCTTACTTTCTCTGATATTACATAGTATTACGCACGCCGGCACACACCGTAACATCCACAGAAAAACACCTCAGTGTCAACAGCAACAGACGGGGAAGTCCCAGCTCGTTGTCCCCTCTCGGCGTATCCCTCGTGTCGAGAATGAGGCACCTCGCCCTTCAGCCTCACCACAACCATCCCGTCCAACCCCTGAGAATAAGCTCACCCGATACATCCGTCACATTCGACAGAAAGGAGAGTGGAAAGGAGAAAATAAAGCTAACATAGCTAAAATCCTTCTAGAAGATCGAGGTCGACTTGAATGACCTCTGAGCTCCCCCATCCCTCCCACCTTTCGACGTGCCCGGCCACGATGTGAGCCCAGCCACGATCCCTGTGGTCCCGCCCCGATGTGAGCCCGGCCACGATCCCTGTGGTCCCGCCCGCCCAAGCTTTTGCCCCTGGCGTCTGCGCCCCTGTCGCCCCTTTTAGAAGATCGAGGTCGACTTTAACGACCTCTGAGCTCCCTCCACCATCCCTCCCACCTTTCGACGTGCCCGGCCACGATGTGAGCTCCGGCCACGATCCCTGTCGCCCCGCCCGCCCAGGCCCTTGCCCCTGGTATCTCTGCCCCTGTCGCCCCTCGCAGCCATCGTGGGCCGCATCATCGGGAGCGCTCCTGTCAGGTTCACATGAGCAGTCGGTTGCTAAACCATACGGGCCCTCACCCTACCCGATCAATTCTTAACGATAGCCTGTAGAGTTAGCTTTTCCGCCACCTTAGCTTGGCACTGCAATACGATGATTCCCTGAGACCAGGAGGTATCCCACCCCTTTTGAGTACGTTTCATACATATTTTGGCCTTGGAGGTCATTTTGCGTTGTGCTAGCACGATAGCTGCCATGGCCACGGCGGCCAGCACCTGAGCCACCATCAGCGGCGGACGCAGTGGCACGGGCAGCGCATCCGTGGCGGCCTGGACGCAAACGCCGCGACCTTTGTGGGCACTGTGCATGGCTCTGGCACCCACAGCGCCGATCGCCGCCAGCGTCTCCTTCAGGCTAGGCAGACGCTGCAGCATCCGCCTCAGCAGTTGCAGTACTACTACCAGGTCGAAAGGTCTGGCGTATAGCGGACCCAAGTCCTGAGCTCGACCGCAATGCATACTGGCGCCGCCTACTCGCCGTGCCACAGCTGTTTGCACAATTTGTCCAAGCCACTGGTTTTTACTCCGACATCTGCCCAAGATAAAGGTCCAGTGCCTACTCGAGGTGATCCGCAACCCCTTCCACTATTTCTTTTATCATTCTTCTTTTCCTCTTTAATTACTACTCTTATGAGGGCGCTATACAGGGCTCCCCCTCTCAGTAATTACGCTGCTGGGACGATCTGAAGGCAAGGACCAGGAACGGACTTGCGACGGCCCTCCTCCAGCTTTCACATCACATCCCGGCTGCCACCTCCGCTACCACGTCTCCCCAAGGTTGCTTACACGCCGTCTCTTATGTTTTATTCTCTCCGCCAGCTAAGCTTGGCCCCACGGCCCTCTGTACTCACCCTGAATCAGAGCGCCGGGATGCGGCTTGTATTACAAGTGTGCCCACGCCTTCACAGGTAAAGGGTTTGGTTTGCTAGCTACCGCGGCAGGTCACCTGCCGTCCCAACTTATCCTGTATCCTAGTCATTAGGTAGTCGCTAGCACGTCTTATACCCCTAGGGAGGTGGAAAGCGCTTGGCGGCGCTTTCAACAGACGTTAAAAATTTCATCATCATCATCATCATACTAGTACCAGGTCCCCCCGCAGTCGTCTCAGCAACAGTAGATGGCTGTGGCCATCACTACCCCTGTCATGACCATGCAGGACAACTTCAGCCCCGTCAGATATCTCTGGGATCAGCCGGCCCAGCCTCAGCCGGCCCAGCAACAGCCACAGCCTACTGCCCCTGCTGCTCTGCCCCTGACCACCCAGCAGCTGGACTACCTCGTAGATGCCGTGCGCCTCCGTGATACCGAGCGTTTCTCTACCGCTGCTGCTACTACGACCCAGATCCAGACGCAGATGCCGGCCCAAGCTGCACCTGCCCCTGTCTCGGCTCGTCGTGTCCTGGCTCCTTCCCCTGGTCTGTCCGTCCCGGCCTCAGCGACACCCGCCGCCGTTAACCCTTTCACGGCGACCTACGAGCCATCCCATGTCGCGGACGACACCACCGCGCCCACCGCCGTGCCCGCTGCCGTGCCCGCTGCCGCGCCCGCCGCGCAGCCGCTGTCCTCCTAGATCTGGGCCCCCAACCAGCCTGCTCCGCGCCGCCGTCTGGCCAGCACCGCCTCCACCACAGCGGGTGTCTCTTAAGTGCCGATGCGTGGCCCCCGCCGCGACGTCTCCGCCATGCCCATTCCCACCCCGGCTGCCTCCTCATCCACTGCGGGGATGCAGCAGCCGTTCGCGAGCGGCATGGTGGTTGGGTACGAGGATGAAGACCTTCCGGCGCACGAGAAAGCCGCGCGTACAGTTGCTGCTATGTCTCTTACTTGGGTAATGAGGGGTGAGAGTGAGGATAAGGAGTGAGACTGAGCTTGTAACGCGTGATAGAGGCATGGAGGAGGGCTTGGTGCTTGCACACCTTCCTAAACTAGTCTAGCCGTACCTAAAGATACGTCCTACCTTGTGGGACTACCTTGTGGGATGATGATTCTTACGAGGATTTTCACTCATACCCAGAAAATTATAAAGACCTTTCTCTTTTCCGTGGGATGAGCAGAGAGGACGGGCTTGGCTGAAGGAGTACGACACTTGTGGCTGACGAATCTGTTATATCTTTGATGGCGTGGAAATGTGGTTGATGACTCGATAACGTGCTCCTCTCGACCAAGAGTCATCAAATCTGCTAGCGGTGAGGACGCCCTTACACCGTCTCTTAGATACGTACAACAGATAGCAGTATCTGCTTGTCCAGTAGTGCCAGCTTGATCGACGCGGCCCACACTGCGCTCGTCAATTCTCATAAGAGAGTTACGGAACGGTACATGATCGCCGTCTGTTGTCCTACTAAGATGAATTCCCTGATCTGTCCCTTGTACAACATTCTCGTAGTCTATCCTCGGTTGAGGTCCAGTAAGCCTCAAAACAAGTGATGATCCCTCCAACCCACAACTCCCGCGTGTGGTTTCATTAGGTCCAATCACCAAGGAAACTTGGCCATTTCAAAGCTAACCGCCCGAACGCCAGTCCCTGAGATTCACCCATCGAGCCAGTCCCCTACTAGTAGACGGATAACCGATCCTGCACCAGAGAAAGAATCCAGCCAAGGCGAGACTCAGCCATCCCGCCCACCTGGTCGATTCATTGAAGAATGACATTAGTAATTGCCCGCTACAACTAAAGAAAGAAAGTTGAAAAAGCGCCGAAGGTCTGGGTCTGCATACCTCAAGATTTGAAAGAGCCATCGAGTTTGCCGCTTCGACAGACTAGTAGTGACCTGTCCCGGTTCACCTTCCGATCCGCAAGAAGCAACAGGGGACCACGGGCGGAAGAAAGAGCGCCACAGGGAGCGCCGTGGCTTTTCCGCTGGTTCTTTGGGGGAGGGGTGGAAGCGAGGATCCTGGGAAAGACTCTGCGGATAGCCAATAGCTGATCGTGCGCGAGTGAGGGCGTTGAACAGCTCTTCGTCCAATGTCAAGGATTGAGAGCCATGCACTCTGGTGAACGTGGTTGAAATCTCGCGTCCGCCCCCGCCTCCCTCGGTATCCAATTCAGACTTCCCCCAGTTCTCGACCGAACAACAATTCCAATTCCACTCGCTACAGCGTAGCCACTCTGGGTATGCATGTTCGAAACCGCTGAGTAGGTATCGTCTAGGTAGTAAACCAGCCGTTGCTAGAGTCGTAACGAGATATTCCCGGTGTGTGAGGAGACTGTCTGCGTGCGCAGTCGAATCCAGCCATTGTTCTATCATTTGACGCGGTGCCGGTACCAGCGGCCCCCGCACGTATCCAGGCTCCGAGAGAAAGAAGATTGCGTTGCTCTGCAACTTCACGTTAGGTCCCACCGTGGAATCATGCTGATCCATGACACAGCGAACGATCCTTGCGGTTGGCACCCCGTTTTTGTCGCCGAAAAACCTTGCTGTTTTGTCAAGCGCCCTTGCCCTAACTGCCACGTCTGCGCTTGCTAGTAAGTCGTCTAGGAGCGTGCCCGCACCCTCTAGATCTCCTTCTCTGTAGCAAGTGACCAAGTCATCCTCGGGGTGTGATGTCTCCTCCTTGGGCCAGGCGGGTGGGGCTTTCGACGGGGCTTCCGACGGGGCTTTCGACGGGGCTTTCGACAACTCCTGGTCCGGTCGTGGCTGGCCGAGTGAGGTGAGCCCAAAGTGTTCGGCAAGAATGTCGAGGCGGTAGCTACAACGAGCAGCTACTTGTGGCTTGCGCTCAACAACCGAGGCGAAATCGGCGAACAGCTCAGACATCCCTGGGGTTAGGTGCCTCGAGATTCCCGGCTCCCGATCCAAGTCAAGCAAGCGGAATCGCAGAAAAAGGAAATTGATGTCGTATGCCAGCTGCCGAACCCCGCGATCATCAATATCTTCGACGGTCATTGCGCGCTGCAATCGGGATCTAATGACCGTGCATACGATGCGTTCGGGGAAGTCAGGGCTTTCGGTGAACCGGCCGAGGAGCCATGGTCTCTTGAGCTCCATTACCAGCCAGTCGTGCATCTATTGGTCGAACCGGCCTTGGACTCTGCCTAAAGAATCCTCCGCGGCCTCCGGCGCTGGCCCGTGGAAGATCGAGGGTATCTCGTTCGCGCAGTGAAGGACCAGACGTATGTGCTTGAGCCCCAACAGATCGCGGGGCGGTTCCTCCAGCAGGTCGAAGAAGCGAGCCAGATAATCGATTCCCTCCTCTTCGTCATGAACTCGGATCAATCCGGAGACAAAACGCCAAAAGATGTCGTATCTACTGTGGTACTTGTTCTGTCGTACTAAGTCCGCGGGAGAATTGTAGCTCGGAGGCCCCCTCTCCCCCTCGAAGTACGGCAGGAGTTCTTGTTCGGGTCCAGCTACCCAGTGCTGGACATAATACTGAGCCGCGAAGAACTCCTGGAACGTTAAGTGGATGAAGTTGTACGTCGTCGGGGAATCGGGGCTGCTGGAAGACAAGCGGAGAAAGGACAGCTCATCGGCGTTGAGGTCCGTCCAATCGTCCTGGCACTGAGCAAGATGCTTTGACAAGCTCTCACGGTGGATACAATGCGAGACCGAAACTTCTTGCCGAACACAACGGTGTCACTCGAAAGCCTAGCGAATGCCCAGCATCGAAGTGTATTGCTCTGAGGCTGTACAAGCGTGCACCTCTGTGCAGGCACCAGTTTCCGCTGCTATGTGAGCGTCGTCGGGTACGTGTGCTCCGGACTAATCTTCTTCTTGAGCCGCACAGCGTCCTTTCCCCTCAGCTTCTCCGTAGTGTTGCTATGGAGCTCCGTCATGGTGACGGGTGTGAGATTGCGGTCTAGCTGCACGTCCCAGCCGTAACAGATGGCCTCCAGCTGGACCGAGATTCGGGCCAGGTTGCTGATTAGGCCATTCTGCTGAATGTACGCCCTGATAGCCTCCGCCGTCTCGCATCGTCGGTCACCGTCCTCCAGGCCGAGGTCTGGCACATGCAGAACCCTCTTGTCGATATAACTCTCCGTTTGCTCCGGCGTGAAGCCAAGAGTTTCGAGCTCAAGATCGATAGGATCGTACCTGCTCAGTTCGAGCGAAGTGCCTGGTCGCGAGGTAATCACAACCTGCTGCTTCTTGAGGAGTTTGTCCAGGGGCTGGGGTGGGTCTTCCTGGCTCAACTCACCAGCCACCTCATCCAGGACGTTGAGGATGAAGAGAGTGCGATCAGACTTCAGCCACTCATCAACCATCTCACTGGCATCACTGAGTTCAGCCGTGCGGAATTTGTGCGTTCGCAGCCACTCAGACAAGGACATGTGGCGGACATCCGCGTCTTTCACTCCCGCAGCGGCACCCACAACACTCGGTCAAAGCGACTATGCCATGATGTGTTTGGACTTCTTGGAGAACGTGTAGGCCATCTTCTTTGTGAGTGTGGTCTTGCCCATGCCGGCCGCGCCTCGGATCAAAACTCGGTCTGGGGAGCGCTGAGGTCTCCCTGTGACCAGCTCTCGCTTGTCGAAGATCGCCTCTAGCGAAATAACCTCCCCGCCACCCCTACTCTCCACGTCAACCCCGAGGTGCGAGAATAGCGGAGCCGAGGTACCGGGATCGTTGGCTTGGCGTTGCTGGTGGCGTGCGGCGCCGAGGTTGATATAACAGTTGTCCATCGACACGAAATGGCCGAACAACAGCTGTATCTGGAGCTGACCCCCGTTGACGTAGTAGTCGGCCAGCTGGACGTCGGCGTTGGCCTTGGACGATACCCTAGCTACGAGCCCCTTCCACTCGCAGTGTGCCCCGAAAGCCTTAGCTCGATCGCTCGGGTTGGCCACCATCATGCGTTCGAGGATGATATTGCTGATGTCTTCGAAAAGCTCATCCTCGCGGAGTCGCTTCTCCACGGCACTTTTGAGCGTCTCGTCGGCGACACGGAGGCGTTTCTGGTCGTCGTGGAAAGCCCCAGCATCCATGCTGCTCTTCATCTGCGGATCCGTTCTCAACACTTCGTTTCGTTTTCTCGCATAATCCTGGCGGCCCTTCTCGCCCTGGATGGACCAGACGAGCGCCTCGCTGAGGATACAGCCTAGCGACCAGACATCACTTTGACTCATGTAGGGAGCCAGCTTCTGGTTTTCATTCTCGCGGTCCTGGGAGGCCTCAGGCGCGCCTAGGAGTCGGGGAATGCGGTCTGTAAGTCAGCTTGGGAAATAGGTGGTGGTTGGGCGGGCATCAAGAAGCCACTCACCGTACTAGGCGCTCCCGCGTTTATGCCTACTCTGCCAATCCACACCATCCCGTATCACCGCTCGCTAGTCGCCTTTACCAAAATCCACCAGTTTAAACCGGAAGCGACATGGATTGGCCTCGCCGTGGTCGTAGTAAACGAGGTTGGGCCCCTTAAGGTCCTGATGACTACTGTATGGAACCAGGGAGTCAGAATCATCAAACTCCTTACCTACCGACCTAAAGCATACAAGCGAAGTGGACACAGCGCAATGACTTACGCTCGCCTCTCATAGCGCCGTTTGGGAGCATCGCTCGAATGCTCTCCCGACATGGCCCCGTCAGAAAATCCCTCGAGATAGTGGATGTCGTGCAGGCCCTGACAAAGGCCAAACAGGTTTGTCCAGAGACTTCGACGATCCTCCTCTTCTCGGACCGGCCCATCTTTGAGGAATTTTTTTGAAGAAATCCTCCAAACTGCCGTCTGCTTGCTCGAGGATCAGAAAGCTGCAATCACCATGCACAAACGAACCGTAGTATTGGACGACATATTCGTTCCGAACAACCGTCGGCCCCGTCTCAGAGCCATCGTGCGTGACTGCTCTCAGGACTACTCTCAATGAAAAGTTGGTGTAGAAGTCCACTTCGTTGTCGAATTCCGCCAACTTCTCTCGGTCGGGAGTCCTGTACTCCTTCAGTACAAGCTTGAGCGCTCTCGACGTGGATGGCGACAGTTGCCTCTGACGAGCGAGACGGGCCAATCAGCAAGAGGACGAGCAGAAAATTATGAACCACGACTGTGCTTACTTGGGTGGGCAGGAGGCAGCCGCTATCCCATTCTATCATTCGAATGCCGGCTCTCGTCAGTTGGTCATTCGGGGAGTTGGTGGTCTTGATCGGGAGAATTTGGCGCTGGTTCAACTCCGTCCTACACCGAAATGTCGGGACGGACAGGTCGAGAAGGAGGGGACAGAACTTCCATTGGGACTTCTCGAACGACTCGATCAGTTCTATCATGGTTGAGTTCCGCGGGCCAATGTGTAAAGGGGAGACGACTGTCCTCTAGTTCAGGATACCGGAGAAAGCGGTGGATGCGGTTTTGTTTCTTGATGGAAAAGAGGATGGAGAAAACAACAATGTATAACTCGTAGATTTGTCGCACTTCGCCATCACGAACTGGTCTGTCGGCGGCGTGATATAGTACATCGGCATCACGAACATGTCGCACGCCACGAGCTTGGGACAAGTGTAGAAGCCGGTCCGTCGACCAGAACTGCCACAGCCGGGCCGTCGGCACTTATTCCCCTTTTGTCTCCAGTCCGAGTGTTTTCCTTGATCATCGCCTCAAACTCAACTCACTTTTCGTCAGGCATCGCGATGTTTCCCTGGGTATCTAGAGTGGTTCGAGGGCTCGTTTCTCTTGCAGTAACAGATCGAAGGACGCCACGCTTGCTGAGAACGAGTTCTCCTAGAGTATGAGAGCTTTAAGACAGCTGGTCTGCAGAAACTCGACCTGTGCGCGACTGCTGGGCGATCTGAAAGCAGATAGAAGGAGGGAGGGAGAGAGGGAGGGAGGGAGAGAGAGAGAGAGGGAGAGAGGAGAGAGCCCCCGCCACTTCACTGTTCCACGACAGGTTCGCACTCTTGCCCCTCCCCATCGCCCTTGTTCGCAGAGCCAGACGAAGGTCGAGGCACCCCCCAAGGCACCCAACCTCATTCCAACCTACCTTAGGTAGGTAGCCGATGCCATCCACGCCCAGCCACATTCGTGTTCAAACCAATGCCTATGCCCGACTCACGGAGTACATACCGTCACTTGGGTGGTACCAACATCGCCATGTGTGGCAGGCAGGTATTTAACCAGATCCGGCCCTTGTGAGCTCGTATCTAAAAACCAACATGAGACTTTCAACTTTGCCAGCGTAGTCCCGATTTCCCAAAACCATACTAGACGTCATCGCAAACCGTCCTTGCAGCGGCTATGGCAGCAATGAGCCCCGACGAATTAAACCAGCACATTTCGGACTGCAACGCGTTGATCCAAACAAGAGGCAGTCTCACCGTGATGGAGACTCACATGCCGACTTATGACATCTTCCGGCACCTCGTCGAAAGATGGCTGTACTGGCGTTACCAGGGACTGGTAGACGCCTACCACTCTTCCTGCGACGTTTTCAGCGTAAGTTGTACACACACGCTGGACCACAGCATCCCAGCCCTAACCTGCGCTACCGGGGATGCTAACAGATACAACAGGTGGAGATCATTAATGGCGAATTCGAAATTCTTGCCCCATTCGAACTCTCTGAGGTAAGTTGGACATACCCACTCCAGGGCACACATTGTACATTTCGATATGCTGACTTACTGTTTCAAAACTGCTCTCCTTGTAATGTCGCGCTCCAGGATGTCATAGATGCCATGAAAACCAACCTGATAGGCAAGCTCGATTGGAACCCTCCAACGCCTCAGGCTGCGGGCTGATGATGATGCGAATCATCAGCCTTGCCGACAACAGGTATCAATGTCTCACTGCAAGGAGTTAAGAGCGTGGCATTGTAGGGTTTTGATTGGTGGTACTAGATATTCTCTCCAAGTTCATGGACTTCGAGATATTCTCCGATTCGCGGCTAAATAAGCTGCACTTGCAATCGTTCTTCAGAAACTGTGCAAATGATACCGCAGGTTGCATTCAAGCTCCTCGGCCATCCGTGGCGGAGCATACCATGCCAACTAGACCTCCCGTCGAGCCATCATTTATGTAAAATGGCGCTCTGCGCATCTTCCTGTCCTCGAAATCCCCTGCATCCCCGTGTTGTAGGCAAACGCTGCAGCCGTTCCGCTGCAAATCACCACCGAAAATGGGAAGCCAGGCTAGGAATCATCAATTGTTGGAAGCGTGCAGGAGGTCGGAGGAATATCCCGAGACCCTGAGACGCAGAACGTGACCCCATAAAGCTCACGTCCGACGAGACCACGCGCGTTTCCTCGCCGACAATGCCATTGCGTTGTTCCATAGAGATCAAGAGAAGCTGGTCTTCTTCGAGGCCCGCGGTAGGTAAAATACCGCTCGGTTTTCCTTTTAGACTAGGGAAGTATTCAGTTCTCGTACTGGTTTTAACGACGCTTCTGGACGAAGAGAACGACCAGGCCAAGACTACGAGGCTTGAATTTTCGACGACAAGCGGCCTCTGGGATTATCTCAAGCAGTCTGCCCAAGACCCCATCGTCCGGCATGTGTTTCTGCAGTGCTCGAACTCACGATCTCCTCTGCACTGCTCCCCTGCCACGCTCAAAAAGCTGCTTACATTCCATCAGGTCGAGCACTTCTTCCTCGACGCGTTATGTGCGTTTGGGAATCAACTGGAGCCGAAGGGCATGTCCTTGATGGGCTTCCAGGCCCTCGACACTTCCGCACCGTTCACACCCGCAGATCTCATCACGCCTGAAGGTCAAGGGTTCGGTAGGTCAGGCCGGGGAATCCACGTCTCGTTGCTGCTACGGTCCATCGAGCCCAGCCACGACGTCTGGCCCTGGTCGATCAGGCCGGCAACCGTCTACTCCTCCTTCGACGTTCACACAGGACGCTCCTTTTGGCTTACTGTGAAGGCAAACTCTCTCTTCGAAGAGAGAATACGAGAGTTCGCGCCGGGTTCTACGGAAAATATCCGCAAACCCTTTGCAAACACTCTCCACAAGTTCCATGGCTGCGAACGCTCACCAGCGCGATCACGTCCGATCCTGCTTCATAGCCTACCTGGAAACGCACCTCGTCTATCTTTCCTGGTGTGATGAGCACTGGCGTCTATTCATCGACTACCTGGAGAAAGAGTCCAGCAAGGTCTCCAAGCGGGCTTAACGTGTGTCCATCGACAACCACCTCGACGAGAGCGTCTTGACCCTAGCCAGCTTCTCTCGGTCCCTTCGAGAAACGAGGCGCAGGACCGTACCACTGACCAGTGGCGCGGGAGCTCAACCGGGCTCCCACAGGCCGTCAAGCGGATCCATATTCGCCTTGATCCGGAGGACTCTCGCACACCTCTCGAACCTGACCTTCAGGCAACAGCCTCCAGACCTGGAGGCTGGTCATTGCGGTCCAGTCGAATTACAAACCATGCAGGGCCACGCGCCGACGGGCGGCGGTGCAACAGCGCTGTCAATGCCTCCTCCCGCGAATACGGATGCGGGCTCTGTAACTGATCGCTTGGACGAAGACCTGGACTGGATGAAGGTCAAACTCGACAAGTTCCGGTTCAAGTACCTCCAGAGCCGTCTTTAGCGGCCGTGTTCGGAGGGCCATTCTCACTCTCGAGCTCAACATCGGCGTGTTGGATGACATGGACGGCTTCTTCAGCGGCTGCACGAGCCATTCGGCGGCCTCCCCAGAGGACGGGCAGGGCACCGGCACTGCAGTCTTCCGCCCGCGCACGGAGGAGGAGCACACCTTCCGTCGTCTTCGCCAATAGTGCAGCGCCGACATCGCTAGCTTCTCAAATGAGCTCCGCGACATCAAAAGACGACTAGAAACACGAAAGGTACAGCTGGAGTGCCTGGGCGCTGAGATCGACAAAGGGGCCGGCCTGGTGATTCCAATACGTCCCGTTCATACCCCCACAGCTTCGCCACATGGAGATTTTGGATCCCCACCGCTAACATCGACACAAGTACGAAAGCGTGCTTCACTACAGATCAATGCACATCAGCCAGCTTTTCGCCGAAAGCTCCCGGCAAACAAACGATCGCATGAGCAAAATCGCAGCAGAGACACATGTGCAGACGACATCAACGCATGTTATCACGATTTTCACGCTAATTTTCCTCCCGGCCACCTTCGTTGGGGTTAGCAAACTGCCTGATTGATGATGTAGAGCCCCCATTCCGATGACTTACATGGGAGGCTGACAGACAAACCAAAACAATCACCCCTCGCTCCTCTCGGTACTTCTCATACGATCCAGACCCTGTTCCAAAGCGGAGTGATTCAGTGGAATGGAGGAAGCACTGCCTCTAGTAACCAAGAAGAAACCCGCGACTCGTGGCGCGTCAACAAAGAGGCGTTGAAGCTTTTCCTGGCCATCTGTCTGCCCATGACTACGATCACACTCAGCGTCTGGCTCTGCGTATTCGCGCACATGCGTGGCTGGGGGCAGCAGCTCCGGCTAGAGGGTCTGATGCGCAGCTGGGAGCAAGGGCGATGGGGGCTTTGGAAGTGGCAAACCCGCAAACGGGACTAGGACCGCGTGGAGGGGGCTGGTTCCCGCAAGGAGGTAGGAGCCGCACACAAGTCGGGTGTCCAGGCTCCGGTCAGTGCATGCTTTGTGTGCAGCGAACTCGGACCCGCGGATTGAGTGTAATATCGGGCGTCAAGGCTCCGTGTCAACGTGTATGCTTTGTGTGCAACAACCTCGGACCCGCGGCTTGAATGTGATGTGGCTGATTGTACACTGCTGATAGACACCCTGCTGGTGATGCTCCGTGTGTCACTCTTGAAAGGCTCTCTCGTGCACTCCTCGCGCGAAGTTTGGGGTGGTGCGATTGCTACCTGACACGCCGTGTCGCCCTCTCCTTTCCCGTTTCATTGGATGCTCTTTTGGGCTGGCAGTGTTTCGTCGAGTATGGCCGCGTCAGAAAGAGCCTCGGCAGTCTAAGAACAGTTCTCTGAAGGACTTGGAGACGATGGAACGCGGCATCCAACGTCGGAAGCAAGCGCCTAAACTTAGATATCTGGCCTAAGCACCTGGGCAGACGGCGTCGTGGCGAGAGCGTCGGACAAAGCAGCCGGCCGGCCAAGGTGTTTTTCCACAATGGGAGCGGAATGGGAGTCGGAATTCACGAGGCGCCAGCAGCCGGAGCAGATATCACCTAGGTACTAGTACATTCACCGAGCAAGACAAGGCGCCCATCGTGTGCGCCTCTTCGGATCAGCAGTGCAATGCCGGGAAAGAGTCGAGACAATTCGAGGAGCTCCGTGTCGAGCTTGGCACATCTGGGGTTCGCGAATTTTGAACCCCCGTTCAAATGGCGCGACTGGCACCTCGAGATACCCATCCAGATAGGTGTAGGTACCTAGGTAGGTAGCATTGCGCGGTTTGGCGCTCGTTGACAGCCAGCAAGGGAATGAAGAAAAA
>PYST01000234.1:41398-60728 GCA_003049485.1 Ophioceras dolichostomum
AAAAACCCCCCCCCCCCCCCCCCCCCAATATTCCACATAGCTTCGATGCAATGCCTACTCGCACCTAGACCTCCTCCTAAAACATGAGTAGAACTGTCTAGGCACTTAAGGCAGAACGCGAGGCTGATAGCGAGTTGGGAGTGTTTTGGTACAGTAGCTAGAATGGTTTAGTTAGTAACGAGTGATGAGTCTAAGACGACACTCGGCATTTTTTTACCAACCTGGACAATATCGGCGGCCAGGTCGTAGATGGAACAACAATGCCCCAAACAAGTCGCTTGCGCCACCAATTACAACACAATAAGAGTTGAAATCACACATCCTTCGAAATTCCCTCCTTATACGCCTTGAGTGCCTTCTCCCTCGCCCCCTTGTGCTCCACAATCGGCCTCGGGTACCCCTTCTTCTGCGCCTCGGGCCCCGCGCCCCTCCCATACGGATCATGTATCTCCTTGCTGCCCTTGATGCCCCTCAGCTCGGGAACCCACTCGCGTATGTACTTCCCCTCGGCGTCGAACTTCTCGCTCTGCAGCAGCGGGTTGAAGACGCGGAAGTAGGGCTGCGGGTCGACGCCGACGCTGGCCGCGAAGCCCCACCCGCCGTTGTT
Source organism: Ophioceras dolichostomum (assembly GCA_003049485.1). Lineage (NCBI taxonomy): Eukaryota > Fungi > Ascomycota > Sordariomycetes > Magnaporthales > Ophioceraceae > Ophioceras > Ophioceras dolichostomum. The sequence continues at coordinate 42,006 of PYST01000234.1, forward strand.
GCTCGCGAAGTCGCCGTCGACGAGGTGCTCCATGAAGAAGCGCTCGCCCATGCGCCAGTCGATGAGCAGGTCCTTGGCGAGGAACGACGCGACGATCATGCGGCACCGGTTGTGCATCCAGCCCGTGGCGACTAGCTGGCGCATGGCGGCGTCGACGATCGGGTACCCCGTTTGACCGGTGCACCAGGCTTCGAAGTGGGATTTGTCGTAGGACCAGGTTATGTTGGAATATTCTGGTTTGAATGGCTTGTTCATGCTGGAGACGCAGACGCAGAGGCGGAGAGTGTCCCCGGCCGGCTTTATTAGCTTACTGATGATGAAAGGGAGGTCTGATCGTGTTAGGGGAGTAATGAGAAAGTTCATGATTCCGTACCAGACGTAAGGCCAGTGGACGAGAACATGCTTGTAAAAGTCCCGCCAGGCAACTTCGCTAATCCACACCTGGATGCCCTCGCTCCCCTTGTCTAGCTTCTTGCTCTTGCTGTTCTCCTTCGCCGTGTGGACAGCAGTTCTTGCGCTCAGCGCCCCGCACGCAAGGTACGCCGAGATCGACGAGGTGCCCTCGGTAGCGGGAAAATTGCGACTGGCTGCGTACTTCCCGATGCGCTGCTTGCAGAACACGTCGAGCCTCTTTTGCGCCTCGTGCTCGCCGGCCGGCCAGAGGTCACGGAGCTTCTTCGCCGCAGAGTCACCGCCAAGCTTCTTAGCCCCCATTGTGGACTCATCGGGGATCTCAGTGTCGAATAGATGAGAGAAGTTCTTCTTCGCACTGGCGGGGTTCTTGTGTGGTGCATCCACTGACTCCATGAGTCCCGGATCATTAGATAGATGCCGCAGCCAGGCGCGGTTCCACGGCGTGTAGACAGCGTACTGCTTGCCGGCGCCGCTCTGGAGGCTTCCGGGCGGCACGACACAAGTATCATGGAGGATGTCTGCGGATTTTCCGTTCTCGGCGAGCAACCGGACGAGGTTCGCTTCTCTCCTCAGTTCGTCCACCTCGTACTCCATGTTTGCGAACAGGTGGCTCGCTCCCCACTCGTCCATGAGGTCCAGAATTCTTTGCGGAACGTTTCTCCTCTTCTCAACCACCTCAACTAAGAGTGGAATGTCTAGCTTTGCTAGATCACCCTTCAAGACCTCTAATGTCCGTAGAGTAAAGTCTACCCGGACCGGCGCAGTCAGATGCGCGTCCCAATCCTCCGGGCTGATGATGTAGAGAGCAATGACCGGCACGCCCCCGTCCTTGGCCCTTTCGCTAGCCATTCGTAGCCCCGTGTTGTCCGCCTTTCGCAGGTCCATCTTGAACCAGTGCACCACGGCATCCTTGACCTTCACCTTCTCGCGAATCGACACGGTCTGCTCTAGCGCCTGCTGGAGGTCCTCAATGGGGCGCATGAGCTCCCCCGAGTTGTACGCCTGGGCTCGCTCGTTGCTCATCTCGTGCGGGTAGTGCTCCCGCTGCACTATCCCGTGTTCCTCTGCTTCCTTGGACAGATGGTGCGGCTGGCGAAGCCGGTCGGTCGCAAGGGAGGCAGAGGCCGATGGCGCGGCCGTGGTGCGCGTTTTCTTCGATGACTCGGCGGCGCCATTGGCATCGCCGCTGGGAGCGGCCTTGCGCTTCTGGTTCTTTGGTGGCATAGTTAGGAATTCGCGGACTGCGAAACGGCGCGATAGGTGGGAAGCAGAAAGGGGTCCCCGGCAAGATTGTGGGGGGTTGGGTACAAGGCCACAACTTCGTCGCCGTGTTAATCGAAGAACGAGGCTCAATTGCGACAGTGAGAGGAACATGAATAGGAAACTCAAATAACAATGAAAGTAGTTGACTCTCGTCTCGTCTTGTTTCGTAGGGTGGTCAATTGCTAGGTCCCATTTCTTCTGAGAGGTCTCAGCTTGAAGCTTGGCCCGATCTCGTCTGCGTCATCGCTTCCACCATGGTCGAGCTGAATCAAAGCTCCATCTGATGGGCTGGAGCTAGCGCAGCCACGTTTTCTGGGATCGCCCAAGGAAGAACGGCCTAAAATTGCGATTTACCATCTTCAATTTCTTTTCACATCAAGGACAAGAAGACGTCGAAGCACTTGCTTCGGTCGCGCCTCCACCTGATGTGTGGCACAACAGACATCTCCAGCAAGAATAGCGATCGTGACTCCAGCATCATGAAGATTTCAAGACATTTTGTGTAGAATGTGAGACCCGTATCTGTACCACGACCAAGTCTGAACAGCCACGGCTTTTTCAAGGCCTCTGGGAATTGATCTGCGGCATGGAAGCTAGGCATGGAAGCTACCAGAGTAGCTCCGGTGTCCTCGGACATGGAGTCAGCGCCCGGGGACGCAGGTCCGAAGACACGTAGCTAGCCGGGAAATGTCACGTCGGGAGCGGAGGATGAGTATCGGCGGAGGAATCGGTCCTACGATCAGGGCTTCCCAAAGATTGGCAATGGTGTTATTTTTCCTTGCGTTCTGTCTTCAGGGTCCGATTGAAAGTGTCGGCACCCCGTTTCGTTTCCCGGCGACGAAAATGCAAATCCCACAATCGTTGTCTAGAATTTCAATGTTCGCCGTCTCCGGAAATGCTCAACAGACCGATAAAGAAGAAAAAGAATCCTGTAGGAGGTCAGAAGTCGCTTCGTCAGCAACGTCGCCCAAGGGCAGCAGAGGAGTCCATGGTCCATAGACAGATAATAAATGCGTGTGTTGGAGGGGCACTGAGAGAAGCGACGAACCGTTCATGACCGAGTCCCCAATCGCCCCAAAGGAGAGAAACAAGCACAAATCCTCAACCAAGCGCGCCGAATCCAACCCGTCTCGTTTCGGAATTTACCGGATGGCGCTGAAGACGTTCTTGAGGTAGCCGTCGCGCTGCGCCAGCCTATTCAGCGCATCGTCGCTCTCGCCCATCGCCCGCACGAAGCCGCACAGCGCATAGACGTGGTTCTCGCCCTGGACGGCGCGGCCGTTCTCGTCGACCTTGGCGATGGAGATCTGGACGGAGGCGTGGTCGCGGGCCTTGATGATCCGATTCGTGGCAGAGCACTTGCGGGGGACGTAACTGTCGGAGGGGAGGAGAGAAAGAGGCTGTTAGCAAAGGATATCCAGAGTAACTCGGCTTTCCTGGCGCAAATATCCCAAGAAGAGCAAAACCCACAGATCGACGATCTCTCCCTTGTCGTTCTCCATTTTGGCGACTTGATCTGTTCGAAGAGGACAAAAATTTTCGTGATAGAGGGTAGTCTTCGCGGAGGGGAAAAGTCGGGCGGAGCTATCTTCGGGAGTGGGTAGAATTTGATGCCGATTTTTGGAATTTTGGTGTTTGCCAGTGTTTGTGGGTAATCATGTGGCGGATCATGTGATAACGTGTTCGTCCCGCGATTTGACGCCCCGCTTTTCCTGCTCAGGACTCGATATGTTTTGTTGACGGCCGAGCCATGATTCGGCAGCGCGCTTCACTGAGCGCTGGATGACGGCGTCACCTACTTGGTTCCTCGGCCGTTCATTGGCATCACTACCTGCTAATCCGCCAGGCTGACTCTCGCGGCTCGACTCCGTTGCGCTCTGCGCAGGCGGGCACCCTGGTGCCAGAATCTCATCACGATGACTTCACGCGACCGCCTCTCCACCTCGCCAATTACAGTTTCTTCTCGACATAACGTTTACGCGCTCGGATCATCGTCGCCCGACCTCCCTTCACTCAACGAGCTGGTTTCTAAGTTTACCAGGAAAGCGCCCTTGCGATCGGGGAGCAACTGCGCGCCTATACCTCCAGGGGCAGCCACAAGCTTCACGACGGCATCGAACATCTGGAGGTCGGCGAGGGAGCAGCCGAGTCAAGAGGCGACCGATACAGGGCGCGTTAGACATTCTATAGGGACGCCTGGACACGCAAGATCGCCTGAAGTTATCGAAATATCCCCCGATGTCTCCGTTATTCAGGACGACCGTATCATCTCACAATCTCGAATCACGCAGAGGATATCCCCCCCGTCTGATACTTCTTCGAAAGCCCGAGCCTCGGCTTCCCCTCACAAAACGCCAACCAAGAGCCAACCGTGGAAGGTGTTTAAGTCTCCTGGGGTTGATGGCGATATTTCAACCGGTTCCGACGTCGTTTTTCTAGTCGGCTCAGAAACAGCGAGTCCTACCGCCAAGCAAGCAACAACACCAGACCGAGGGGATACAGCGGGCCCTATCTGTCGACACATGCTGCCGCCGCCTCGACCCGTCTCTCCGCCATTACCGGACAACATGATCCCTATCGACATCGCGCATATAGAAAATGGGGAGGACCTCGCTTGGCCGAGAGACGGACTTTTGCCGCAAATTCTCGTGGCACCAGCCCTCGCTCGACGGACCGACTGGACTCCCCCCAAAGAAACTGCGGCAGAATATCTACTCTCCGACTCGTCTGATTTAAGGGAAATCGTGTCACCGAACGAGATCTCACAAGCTGCGGCAAAGAGCGTCTTCCGCAACTTACAGGCAAACTTCGGCTGCCCAGCCGTAGAACCTCCCGCACGCGAACCGTCGCTTGAGGAAGTTGCAGCGCCTGTAGAAGTTCTGAAGAAGAGAAAGGCCATACAGCTGGTTCCCGGAAGCGGCAAGGCGCCAGCGTCAAGGGAGACGTCACCGGCGAAGACCAAAGCCCCGAAGAAGAAACCAAGGACGATCACTGAGCTTGCGACTGCTGCCTTTGCGGCGCCATCCGCCGACAGTGTAGTGGATTCGGCCAAGCCAGACAGTCTACTGAACTACCTCGAGGTAGGGCAAGGGGAGCAACAGGCTGTGCAGCATGGCCACCCGGTCTCGAAACCCCGGAAGCCGGACCGGTCACGGAAAGGAAAGATGGGCCGCCGTCAGCTCTTACTCTCGCCTATCTCTGCAATGGATCAGTCATCCCGGCAAGACTTCGTCTTTGGAACGTCGAGCCAGCTCGCGCAGGATCACTCCCCATCATTCCTGCGAGACATTCAGGCCGCAATGAAAGCCTCGAACGAGCTTGATGATCCCTTTGCGAGTCCTACTGATGATCGGTCGAAGGTTGGAAATGCATCTCCTAGCAAACTCTGGCATGCAGGGGCCAGGGGAGAATCTGGGGGCTTGATGGAACACGAGGTGATCGATCTCCTCGAGTCATCAAGCTTTCCCGAGGACCCCATGTCGGTAGTTTTGGCTTCCATGCGGGAGAGTCCGAGCAAGAAGAAGGTTTCGACGGAGAAGAGGATTTCCATCGTTGAGCTTGACTCTTCCGAACCAGACCTGCCAGAGAGCGAAGTATCTGCGTCCGAGCCTGTTAAAAACATCTCGAAATCCTGGCTCTTTGCGTCTCAGAGGATACCCTCGGACTGTGCCCCGAAATTACAGCCTGTCGTGCGCCCTGTGCAGACGCCGCCACGAGCATCTGCCGCAGTACCCCGAGAGGATGACGCGAGCGACAATGAGCCGCCTCCCAGCAACCAGCAGGCCAACGAGCTGCTAGAGGACGCGCGGAATAGTGAGCCTGCTGTCCCTGGACCAAACTTCGAGTTGTTCACGGATGCTCAGCTTGCCAGTCAGGTCACCAAATACGGCTTCAAGGCGATCAAGAAGCGAACGGCAATGATAGCTTTACTCGATCAGTGCTGGGCGAGCAAGGCTCGAACCATAATCGGTGGCTCACAGAGCGGTGACTCTTCATCTGCTTCAATATCAACAACTGCCGCTAAGGCCGGTCCCCGCGCCAAGAAGTCCACTTCATTAGCGGGAGCTGGCTCGGAAGAGCCTGCCCCCAAAAAGGGGCGTGGGAGGCCGAGGAAGAACAGCAACACCGAGACTGTTGCTTCCATGGCGCCAGCTGCGCCTGGAGACACTGAGCCAAGCGAGCCTGTAAAGCGCCCGCGAGGGAGGCCAAAGAAGGCCGCCGACGCAGACATGGATGCCAGTCCGAAACCCAGTCCTAAGCCGAGAAAGAAGAAGGCAGTAGCTCCAGCTGCGCCCATGCCCCCGCCTCCCCTTCCTGCGCCTGCGCCGTCGACACCAGCCCGCCGAAGAAGGAAACAAGCCTCGCCGGCTCCGGCACCAGCGACCGAGGCCGCACCAATCGAGATCGCGGACTCTGACATGGACGACGCCCCAATTTTCTCGTCTAGTAGCCCCTTCTCCTCGCCCTCTCAGCTCTTCTCCTCCCCCACAACAGCCGCCGACGCCAATGCAGCAGCCGCGGGCGTCATCACGGACGTTTCCATTGCTGTGGACGACGACGACACCGCAGAACTCTCGCTCACGGCCAGCCCGACCACTCAGCAGGCGTCGCTCTTCGCCTACATCACCGCGGCAGTGAAAAGCGCACCGCCCTCGACGGACCCGGAGAAACCCTCGTGGCACGAGAAGATGCTGATGTACGACCCCATCGTGCTGGAGGACCTGGCGGCGTGGCTCAACGCGGGCAAGCTGGACGGTGTCGGGTTTGACGGCGAGGTGTCGCCGTTTGATGTCAAAGCTTGGTGCGAGAGCAAGAGCGTGTGCTGTTCGTGGAGGGTTAACTTGCATGGGAGGGAGAGGAAGCGGTTTTGATAATGGGGTTGGCTTAGGATTCCATCCTCCGTTTTTGAATTGTGCACGGAGCGGAGAGGCTCCTCGCATGCATTTCCTCTCCACCTCTACCTCTCTTCATTGCACTTCCACTTTTTCCACCTCGCTTCGTCATAGGCTTCGACCAATTTGTTAGGTACACTCCATGACTATGAAATACATATCCCCTTTGTCAAAACGAGTGCTTCGCTTTTTTCCTCGATGATCATAACGGACAATTAAGGTGCTGCGTGTTGAAATGACTAGGAGAGGCTATCGATAGTGGAAGGATGAGTGGAGCTAGCTCGAACCTCGGCTTGCGCCCAGCTGAGAAACTTCAACCTCCTCACCTGAAGCTGCGAGTGGACGGATCCAATGACTTGGAGCAACCCCCTTTTCACCAAGACTCCGTGTTTCAATAAGACTTGTAGAGCTCCCTTGTCAGTCTGCACCAGCTGTTCCTCGGATGTTGATATTGCGTCGGATCGCCGAAACCTGCGTCCCTGTGATTCCCCCCTCTCAAATTGATGCTTGCGATAAGTGAGGGGCAGATCGCGCACGCCTGTCTTCAATGAGGCTCTGCGCAAGCAGGACACACTTTCGCGCTGTCCCCCTCATCTGCTTTGTGCCATCCCGATTATTCGGAACCTTCTCCTCACAGGAGCCACTGCCGCGGCTCAGAAAATCAGAGCTGCCAGGGAGCCACCAGCATCGATCAACGGCGTCACCAACATCAACATCATCACCGCCGGGACGTGGCAGCCGGAGCTTCACTTCCAGTGTGGCCCACTTAGAGAAGGAGAAAAGGCCAAGAATGGGGGAGAGGAAGGTGGACCATTCTGTACCAAAGGCGAGTGCAAGGTGAGCCTGCCTACTTGCTGCTTGGCGTCCTGCCCTCCCATCCTCGGCTCCGAAGCTGACAGACTGTGCTGTGTGCGTGTGACCGAGCGCCACTCAGTATCATACTCGTGTCGCCGCGCAACGAGGTCCTCCTGCTGCACAGGGTCAGCACCTCGAGCGCCTTCCCGTCGGCCCACGTCTTCCCTGGCGGGAACCTTTCCTCGCTGCAGGACGGGTCCGCGAGTGAACGGCGGAGGATCGAGGATGAAGACGCGACTGAGCACGTCGACTCGCTCGAGTACCGGCTAGCCGCCATCCGGGAGACCTTTGAGGAGAGCGGCATCCTGCTCGCACACCACCGTAAAGACCATCAGAAGATGGTGCAGATCTCTGCGCGCATGAAGCAGAAGGCGCGCGAGTTCGTGCACGATAACACGCTCATTTTCAGAGGCTTCCTTCACGGTCTGGATGCCGTGCCCGCTACAGGTGAGTGCGGGAGAGATGCTACGCGTTCTCCTTATGTTATGAAGCCACATCCAGAGCTGAATATCATTAACCACGAGTTGGATGGAGCAAAACAATTTCCATTTTAGAACAATTACATCCGTTTACCCGCTGGATCACGCCGTCAGGTGCTCCCCGCCGCTTCAGCGCGCAAATGTATCTCTACTTCCTCCCGCTCGAGCCGTCCGCCAGTGCCGCTGCAAAGCAGACAGGCTCAGGAAAAGAGCTCGTCCCATCCTCCTCCTCCCTCTCCTCCTCTGCGACAGACGTCGAGGATGAAGTTAGGGAGGAGGAGGAGGAGGAGGAGGGGAACGCGTTGGGTAATGAGAACGGCGCAGCGGCTCACAAGCCCACGGACGACGGCGGGAAAGAAATAACGGCAGCCGAATTCGCCCCGGCGCAGACCTGGGTAGACCGCGCGCGGAACAACGAGATCATACTCTTCCCGCCGCAGCTGTACCTACTCTCGCTGCTCGCCGAGCACCTGCGTCCAGAGGAAACTACGAAGGACACGGCGGCGGCGGCGGAGGTGAATGGTGATAAGGAGCGGCAGCAGCAGCTGCAGGCGCAGAGGGACTCGCTGATGGCGTTCCTGAACAAGACGCCAGAGGACGGCGTGGCGTGGGCGGACAAGGTGATCATGCCTGTTTTTGAGGGTCCGGTGGACAAGACGGGGAAAGACGATAGGGTTGTGCTTGGGTTGCGCAAGCCGAAGGGGGATCCGGATAGGGTGGTGCTGGTCAAGTTCACGAAAGCCAGCCCTATCCGTGGCGAATCTATCACCAGGAAGGAGCTCAACAAGCGCAGGTTAGACTTGACGAAGGGGAAGCTTTGAGCGCCGGCGGGCATCGAGATTGGGCCCCACCGTCGGTAAGGTACGTAAAACCGTTTTCTGCGGCCATTTCTCCCATCAATGACATTTCCTGAATTTGCTACATCTGCTGTCTGTGCTTCATCCAAGAGTTTTCCCAATCCAGGCTACTTTGTACAAGACAGGTTCATTCGTTGAGACCAACAGCAGTCATCATGGGAAATTTAAGGGTCTAAAAGCTGGGGTGGAAGGTGAGATCTGTGTGGCTTCTGGGCGGGTGGGCCCGTCACGGTGCAGACAGGGAGTGCCGGTTGCCATAGGAACGGCGAACCCAAGCAAAATAAACTTGACCTGTGACTTCTTGGGGCCCATCAATTGGCAACTACGAAATCTCAACACCAGGACGGAAACATTCTCTCGCTTTTTATCGACTTTACCAAGGGCTTCACTTGCTGTTGTTTTCTTTTTGCATTTTGGTATTAGCCCTGTCGCGTCGCTGTTCTCTTCCAGTTCCCTCATCCTATCTCCTCCGGTGACCGTACATTCGGCGTGCATGCAAACACAGCAGCTACGAGGTCCACCGATTCGGTTACTAGAGCTGTGCAAAAGAGCATTGCTCCCTCGAGGAGAAGGAGGAAACACCCATCAATATGGGTGTTATTGACCCGGCGGCGGCGTCTTCGATCAGCGTCACTGGTTAGTCGCGAGCCTCGATACCCTCTCCCATGCTCCGGTGTTGTTGACGTTTGCTGACCTGTGAATGATGTGCAGTGCGGGTGAGACCATTCACGATCCGCGAAGCTGCGCAGCTGTACGTATAGATAGAGCCCAACAAACCTCTTTGAAGCCCGACGCCGGGGATCAATCGACGTACTAACGCTTCTTCTTCCTTCTACAGGGTGAAGAACGATGACAGCAACCTATTTTTGGGCGACGGCTCGCTCGCCGCTGCTCCAACCCCGAAGCTCAAGCAGCACGGTCTGCGATCTGTGATCAAAGTGGTTGACGATAGATGCCTGTAAGAAGCAGTCTCTTCCAACGTTCTGACGGTCATCCGCCTCCCGTGCCGTAACTAAATCTTCATCGTCAATCCTCATCCGCAGTGTTTTCGATCCTCCAGAAGACAACCCAGTCCAGAAGTTCTCTCGATCAGTAGTGCCTACAGGCAAGAAGGTGAAGGACCAGGTGTTCGCTTTCGACCGGATATTCGACGACAATGCTTCCCAGACCGATATTTACGAGGCCACAACAAAACCTCTCCTGGATAGCGTCCTGGACGGCTACAACGCGACGGTCTTTGCGTACGGTGCCACCGGGTGCGGCAAGACACACACAATCACCGGCACGGCTCAACACCCAGGCATCATCTTCCTGACAATGCAAGAGCTATTCGAGAAGATCAGCGAAAGGAGCGACGAGAAGGTCACGGAGCTCTCCCTGTCCTACCTCGAGATCTACAACGAAACGATCCGCGACCTGCTGGTGCCTGGTGGGAGCAAAGCGGGTCTGATGCTCCGAGAAGACTCACACCAAGCTGTGACAGTCGCCGGCCTAACGAGCCACCACCCCAAAGACGTCCAGGAGGTTATGGACATGATTGTGCAGGGGAACGAATACCGGACAGTGTCGCCGACGGAGGCCAACGCGACTTCCTCGCGTTCTCACGCTGTCCTACAGATCAACATCGCTCAGAAGGACAGAAACGCCGACGTGAACGAGCCGCACACCATGGCCACCCTCAGCATTATCGACCTTGCCGGCAGCGAGCGAGCCAGCGCAACGAAAAACCGCGGAGAGCGACTGATGGAGGGCGCCAACATCAACAAGTCCCTGTTGGCCCTGGGCAGCTGCATCAACGCGCTGTGCGACCCGCGGAAGAAGAACCACGTGCCCTACCGGAACAGCAAGCTGACCAGGCTGCTCAAGTTCTCACTAGGCGGCAATTGCAAGACGGTCATGATCGTCTGCGTCAGCCCCTCCAGCGCCCACTTCGACGAGACGCAGAACACGCTGAGGTACGCGAACCGGGCCAAGAACATCCAGACCAAGGTGACGAGGAACGTCTTCAACGTAAACCGCCACGTCAAGGACTTCCTCGTCAAGATCGATGAGCAGATAGCCTTGATCAACGAGCTCAAGGCCCAGCAGAAGGACGCGGAGAACACTTTCTTCGCGAAGTTCCGGAAGCAGTTGGAGAAGCGCGAGGGCGTGGCCCGTGAGGGTGTCCTGCGGATACGAGCCGCCTACGAACACTCGGCCTCCGAGCGCCAGGAGAAGATCACTAACATGAAGAAGCTGAGGATGTTCGAACGACGCATCGGACTGCTCTCAGCCTGGATTGCGGCCTTCGACACGGTGTGCGACTCTCGGGGCGACGAGGACACGATGCCGCCCAACCTGGTGACCATCCGTAAGACGGCCCAGGGCATCTTGGCCGAGCTGGAGAACAGCCGTCAGCACCTGCACAGGAAGCTGGACAAGTCGAACTGGGAGCGGGCAGTCGATTCGGCACTCACCCACAGCATCTCACAGCTGTCATCGGGCGACTGCGTGGTGGACAACGGCGAGGTCGCGAACCTGACGCGCGAAGCAGAGCTGCTCAAGTCGAACTTCATGAGGGAGGCTTACCGCGAGGTGATGGACCACGACAGGTCCGGAGACGCGGGCATGGTGCAGGTGCTCTTGAACGCGCAGTTCGAGATCCTCGCATCCCTGTCTGAGACGTTGACGATGGACGAGGAAGAAGTAGTGGCCCACGCAAAGACTATTATCAACCGTTTGCTCCAGACGGGCTATTCGGCCGTGTCACACGTCGTCAAGCCAGACGGCTCGATGGCCCCCGTCGAGATGTTCCCCCCGACGAAGCGCGGGACGCCGAAGCGGAAGAAGACGCCTAACATCAACGTCAAGCCGATTCCGATGGTTGCTCCCCCGGCGTTCGCAGCCCTCTCAGCTGCCCAACAGCAAGTCCTCGCCGCGTCGGCCGCGTCGGCGTCTCCCATGAAGTCTTCGCCCCGCCGGCGTAAGGCGCTCAACACTAGGAAGGGGGTGTCCTTCACGCCGAAGAAGAAGTCGCCGGGAAGCAGGCGCATGGTGCGCTGGAGGGACGACGAGAGCGAGCATGGCACGCTGGCCGACTACGAGAAGACTCCGCAGAAGTTCGACTCGACCCCCGAGCAGGCCTCGCCTGAGAAGGCTTCGTTGTCTGCGGCGGCGGGGGCTCCGCTTGCTGCAGCTGCTGCGTCACTGCCGCTTCAACCCCTGCCCACCTACCTGAACAACAGCAATACCGCTGGCTCTGCTACTGCGAACGATTCGGGATCAGAGTCGAGTCCGTCTCTGATCGTGCCGGAGGCCACCAGCCTCGCCGCCAAGCCCAACCGGTTCCAGGCCGGCTTCCTCTCCAAGGGCCGAACCTCCTCCGTCAACGTCACTGGATCGCCCCTCTCCGGACCCTCCCTCTCCTTCAACAACTCCGTCTCCAGCCCAGACAGCAGCATGATCGCGGCACCACCAAAGCGCTCGTCGCCTCTGCGCGCTATCGATGTCGCAAAGGCGAGCAACACGCTCTCGCCCTCCTCCTCCTCATCGACCTTCGGCCTGCGCAAGTCGAGCCTCAGCCCGCGCGCGCCGACCCTGACCTCTCTCGACGAGAACACGCCGCTCTCAGCGTCCCTCCAGTCCCACCACTCCAGCCGCTCCGTGTCCATCGGCGGCTCCGGCTCCGAATCGGAATCCCCTTCCGCGCTCGTCGACCCGCACAAGCTGCGCGCCGCCATCCACAGCGCGAAGCGCCGCGACAGGCTCTCGCTCATGTCGGCGACCACGGCGTCGAGCGCGAAGCGCATCTCGTCCGTGGGCTCCAACTCGTCGGTGCACAGCAACGGCGGAGGAAGTGGTCACCACCGCGCCTCGGCGTCGTACTCAGGCCCCGCCGCCGCCGCGCTAGCGAGCTCCGCAAACGGCATCTCGCGCCAGCGTCGCCGCTCCGGGGGTGCTAGCGGAGGTGGCGGTGGTAGTGGAAGCGGAAGCGCCGCGGAGCGACGCCGCAGTCCGCCTATCGCTTGCTCGCCGCCTGGTAGCGACAGCGGCAGCGGCAGCGGGCGGGATAACAGCACCCTCTCCTTCTCCTCTGGGGCGGGTCGGGGCACTGCGGGAGGGCTGGGATTAGGAAGGTCGTTCACGCCGGGTCAGGCGAGGAGGATGAATCTTGGAGGGAGCATGCGCGGTGGTGGTGGTGGTGGTGGAGGCGCGCACGACGGCGGCGGTAATGGCAGTGGCGGCCTCGGTCTTACCAGCCCGCGCGACGCGAGAGCCGAGGCGAAAGCTAGGAGAATCACCATCGGCAGCAGCGGCGCGAGTGCTGGGTTTAGTGGAGGCAACAGCGGTAGCAGCAACGCCAACGGCGGCGCACCTGTGCTGGGAGGGAGTGTGAGGAAGGAGGTCTCGCATAGGCCGAGTGTGGTTTGGCGTTGAGAAGAAACCGTTGACGATTGATGTTATGGAGACGGAAGGAAGATGGTTGATTGCATTGTTTATTGGCACGCTTTCTTTTTTCGAGTTTTGACAGGAAGAGTCTTCTTACATATTGTTTTATATTCAGCCGGTGTCTTTCTTGTTTTTTCTGTTTTGTTTAGTACTGCTGCTTCCTTGGGGCATTTTCTTCTCCCTTTTCTTCTCTCACAGCTGGCATGTAGCATTTTGTTACACTGCTCCAACCTATCATATTTTTCTCTCGCCGCAGGGTCTGCCTGCCTGCAATGCATGCGCGGGTTTGTCGCCTCTATTTGTCGGGAATCCGGCGTCTTGGAGCTACTTCTTCTGTGCATCATTCACATCTTTCGTTGGAGATGAGAGCCTGCTGTATCTGTTGGGGCGTAGTAATATGTCTTTTCCCTCGCTGTTCAAACTCAAGCATGACAAGATCTCTCAGATTCGTGATGAACTTGGCACCAGGTCCCTTGTATGTCCCATTCAAGGAGGGGACGGACGGGCCCCACTTATTATGCACCATGTTGTCGTCAAGCATGATCATCCGCGTGACTGCAAGCCACTAGGGCTTCCTACCCACACCTTTCAGACCTAACAATTTTTTGCGACTGCCGACCCAAAATTTACGTTGAGGACAGCATCAGCCCTCTCGACGACGACCATTCCGTTTCCCATCCCAGCGGACTTTCGTGTTTCCTAGACAGATAAAATGGCCAAGATCTCGTAAGTTGCAGGTTCTGATTTTGCTCCCAACTCTTGTCGACGACCAGTCGATTGCGAGGCCAGCCAGCCAGCAAGCAACCAAACCAGCCCCGCGCCAAAGACTCTCGATACGATCGCCGACAGCAGCAAACCAACGCCGGGCCGAAGCCCTACACCGAGTACGCTGCTCAAACAAAGGCGGTGATTGCTCGCATCGATGCGATTGTGGGATACTGCAGCCTTCGGCAGCTTTCGATGCGACTGCTCACACAAACACATCTACGAGTCTTGGACGGAGGGCGTGGATCCTGGCGGGCTGGCTGGCGTCGGCTTTTCGACTTAAGCAGACGCGGCGAGGATTAGCGTACCTGATGTGATGGCGTTTTGCTGACACTTTGCTTTCTTGCTAGGCGTGGTGCCCCCGGTGGCAAGCTCAAGATGACCCTGGGTCTCCCAGTGTACGTTCGACCTCTGATCTACCCCCGAAACCCCTCGTAACCGACAGCGACGGATACGCACTCCTTGGGCGATGGAAAGGATATGCGAGGCGCTCTAGCCAGGATTGCACGCGACTTCTAACACGCGAAAATGAACAGCGGTGCCATCATGAACTGCGCGGACAACTCTGGCGCCCGGAACCTTTACATCATCTCGGTCAAGGGTATCGGCGCGCGGTTGAACAGGCTGCCGGCCGGCGGTGTCGGCGACATGGTCATGGCGACCGTCAAGAAGGGCAAGCCAGAGCTGAGGAAGAAGGTCCACCCGGCCGTCATCGTCCGCCAGTCCAAGCCCTGGAAGCGCACCGACGGTGTCTTCCTGTACTTCGAGGACAACGCCGGCGTGGTAAGTCGTCTCGAAGCCTCGACCCATGTCTCCTCCAACGCACACATCGACCCGCACGCATCTGTCGCCTCGTTGATCTGGGAGATCGGTTGTCAATTAGTGGCAAGCTGTGCCGTGCTCGTGGGCAAGAGGAGGGAGGTGGACAGCAGGAACAGGACCGAAAGCGTCGGATTGATGGTTGATACTTGGGACCGCGGGGACTGTTGCTCTGGGGGAGATTACATCGCTGGCTCGAACAACTGCTAACCTGAGCTTCTTCACACAGATCGTCAACCCCAAGGGTGAGATGAAGGGCTCGGCCATCACTGGCCCCGTTGGCAAGGAGGCTGCTGAGCTGTGGCCCGTGCGTACTCCCCTCTCCTTACCATGTTTCCCTTCCCTTCCTCGTAGGAGAGAATCCGAAGACTGACTCGAATTCTTTCCCCCACCTACAGCGTATTGCCAGCAACTCCGGCGTCGTCATGTAAATTTGGTGCTTCTTTGTTGTTGCGGGTGTTTGGCACTAGGGCGAAAGGCGGCGAACCAGACGATGATGGCGTGGATGGATGAGTCCTCCATCGACTTACGAGGACGGGACCAGATATCCTCCCGTCCACCCCTGGTGGCGGCTTGAAGACTCCACCCTTTATGATTCCCAGGACGTCGGTCGGGTCGTACTTAGAAAACAGAGGGATGGGACACGATGCCCAGAACCTCATCATTTCCCGCCACTTCTCCTTTTTCTTAACGCGTTTTCTGTGCGTGGCACCACGGGGCTTTGCATTTCGGCTGGCTGGCGGCGTGTTAAGGGAAATATAAAATCTCAGTTTCGGTCCATTCATAACCAGTTTTTGCCATACTGATGATTCCACGAGCACACGCACAACAGGCGCGAGAAGCAGCGAGACCCATGGTTGTTTCCCCGCACGAGACAAGGGTCGTGGACTTTTCATACTGGAATATTTTAGTGATATGGCGATTCCAACCTTTTTTAATCTTCACAAATAAGGCGTTGCGTGGGATAGGTGCTTTCCAAACGGGTATACCGGTGCACGGTATCGGCCAAATCTCCTGCCCGCTTTGGCGTTTTCCACGCAGCTTGGGAGATTACTCCGAAGGTTGAGGGCGTAGCTAGAGCCCCGGAGACCTTCCCGGAGGCTATAGATTCTGACGATTTTGGTGCGGCGTTGCTATTTTCCAGGAGGTGACGTTTGAAAAGGGGCTTGGAGATACAAACCGGCCACAACCCCGTACTTTGCTAGCCGGACTTGATCGTCGGGCCAGTAAATGCTTTTTCCCGGGCCCCTAGGTAAAGGCCTAGGGATTGGCGCTTCCCGATCACGGTTGAGGCGTCGAATTGGCCCAGGTGGCCTAGGTAGGTGCGGTAAGCTGATTTAAGGGGGCTGAAGACAGAAAAGTCCAGGGGCTGGAGTACGTGGGGCGGGTAAGGGGGGGAATGAATTAGGAATATGTTATTTTGGGCACAACCACATATGAAATCACGCGTAACGTAATTCCCGTAGCTATCCAAAATTAAAAGACGGGCCTCCAGGGGGTCGTCCGGCCGGGTGCTAGGGATAAAGACCTTTTCCAACCACTCCAGCCCAGTGCAGTCGTTGGTCCACCCCGTGGGCGTTGCAGTAATCTTCCAGTCCATATAGGGGGTCAGATCCGTATGAAACCACAGTTCTTTGTTGGACTGTTTTTCCCGTATAGATAACCAGAGGTGGCAACGCTCGCCCGTCTGCTGAGACGCACTTTACGAGACCGGTCCAGGTGCGAGGTCCAGGGCCTGCTCTTTGGATTGCCCGTATTTCACGGCTTCCTATCGATCCATGGACGCGGTCGTGGAGGATAGTCCTTGGAACACCCCAATCGAGGGCGGCCCTCCGTACGGACCTACGCTGCTTATACTGCTGCGTTCGTCGCTGCTGGTGGCTCAGGGGTTGGCCGCCGTGGCCATGGGAGCGCTCCCGATGATGCGGCCCACGATGGCGGCGAGGGGCGACTGGGGCAGAGACGCCAGGGGCGAGGGATACGCCGAGAGGGGATAACGACATGGGACTTCCCCGGCTGTTGCTGTTGGCACTGAGGTAGAGTTGTTGCGGTATGGTGTATATGTGACCGTTATTTGGTATTTTTCTACGGATGTTACGGGAATGTACCGGTATTCGTAACACTATGTAATATCAAAAAAAATAAAAAATACTTACCATACCGCCGGCATCGGTCTGCGACGCCAGCTTAAAGAACCGGCCCCAAAACCCGCTTACATCGGCCAGATACGGGAGGAAATGCTCGATCTTATCGAGGAGCTCCCTTTCCCACCGGTCGAGGTCTTGGGGCCGTTGGTTGATAGTCGGCAGTTCCAGCGAAGTACGGATCTCCAGGACGCCACGCGTGCGGTTGACGCGGGCCGAGATCTCGTCTTCGCCGTAGCGAACTGCCACGGCAGGGCCCACGACGTCGACCGGCTCGGCCGACGTGACAAGGCCGGTGGTGGGGGTAGCGGCGGCGGCGGCGGTAGAGGAGGGGGGATCAGGGGCGGCGGCGGCGGCGGTAGAGGAGGGAGCAGGATCAGGGGCAGCAGCAGCAGCAGTAGAGGGAGCGGCACTAGGGCCAGTAAGCGTTGAAGAAACAGACGGGGACATTTTGAACATGGCTTCATCTTGGATAGCGAAGGGAGAGAGACAAACGTCTCTCGTCAGGCGGAGTGGGTAATAGGCAGCGGTGTGTTTTGGTGAAGACTGATGTGGAAGTGAGCGTGTTTTGGCGAAGGAAGACTGATGTGGAATTCTGGCGATGGAAGACTGATGTGGAAGTGAGTGTGTTCTGGCGAAGGAAGACCGACGTGGAAGTGAGTGCGTTTTGGTGAAGACTGATGTAGAAGTGAGTGTGTTTTGATGTGGAAAGTATGCGTGCGTTTGGGTGATGGGTGCTAGACAGACCACGTTCACTCGGGCGACTTTCCTCCCTGCCGTGTCGACCACGGGAGGGGCCTTCGGCGACTGGCGCCTCGTGGGGCAGAAACGGGGCATCGCCGCCGAGAACCGCTTCCCCACCGACTCGTCGACTTCTTCGCTCTTCAGCTCCAGCACTGTGGTCGACCTGTCCGCCACGGGCGGTAAAGTGCTGGTGGTGGGTGAACAACGTCGCCGACCCGGCGAGCAGCATCTCTCTGGGCGGCAGCGCCGACGCGGTGGCGGCCAGGTTCAGGCCGAGAGGTGTCGTGAGGAACGTGGTCCGGGGTCACACGTCGTTCGTGGCGCTGAGCGAGTGTTTGCTTAGCACGATGCAGCAGTTCTTTGATAACCTGGACGTGCTGCCCGGGCCGGAGGGCGCGAGGTCGACACAGACTGGGGAGGTAGGTCCTGTTGGTACGGACGTTATCCGGCTCTGAGTGATGAACCCCTAAACGAAACAGGGTAGCATTAAATCGACTCTATGCCTCTACACTGATCACACGAAACCGTTCGGGACCGGTAGGCACCTAGGTTGTGAGTTTGATAGCTTCTGTCTGCCACCTATCCTGTTCTTTGGGATCCAGCAGTAACCCGTCGTTATTTCCTACATCAGACTCACCCAGCGCCGGTATATGAGCACGATATCTGCGCACCAGCCTCCCCTCAGCAAACTTCCGCACCTCCTTGACGATACCGGCCAAATCTGCGCCCTCGCCCGTCTAAGCCGCCTTTGTATCCCGCAGGAAATTGTCGAGCTTTTTTCCCAAATCCCTAGTAACGTCGAAATAGCATTTTCCTAGCGGCGAATTTTCGCCGGACAGCTTTTCTCGCAACGTATTTATTTGGATTTGTAATAACGTAATTTTTATAATAATAAAAGTAATTAACTATAAGTTAGTTGTTACGGCGCAGTATCAATTGAGCGCACCGACCGAAAGGTGCGTGGCCAATTGGTAGAGCTCCTAGTAGTAGTAGTAGTAGTAGTAGTAGTAGGATTTAACGCCGGGCTCGGCCCGGCTTCGACAGCCGGCCGTTAGCAACCTCC
>PYST01000235.1:5318-41106 GCA_003049485.1 Ophioceras dolichostomum
GCGGCGGGGGGGCCGGGGGAGGGACCGGCGGTACGCTTCGGCGTGGGCGCCCTCGTGTTCGCTGGGCGCGTGCGCGTGCGTGGGAGCTTCTGCTAGTGCTCGAGCTAGTGGCTGTGCCCGGACTTGCGCCGCGTGTGCGCGTGTGCTGGCGTGTCCGCGGCATTGCGTGGGAGACGAGAAGAGGCGAGGTGGGAGGCGGCGGCGGGAACAGACGAGTTTCCCAATCCGATCAGTCCCAGCCACATCCGCCGGGTTCGGTGGTGGGAGGGGAGGAAGCCGGAGTCGGGCGGGGCAGGCAGGCACGCAGGCAATCAATTCCGGCGGTTGTTGATGATGGTGACAGGAGGGACAAGCTTTTTTGAGGTCGAAAGTTGAACGCGGCGAGTGGCGAGAAGAGATTCGTATCGGAATGGGATGGATGCAGACCTCGGAAGAAAGGAGAGCCAATTCGCGTGGGCTGTGGGAGGGAACGCGTTGATGTTTCCGGTGGTGTTTTCTGGGCGAGGTGAAAGAGAAGTGGGTGCTGGGTGGGGCACAGCAGCACAGTTCCAGGCCAAGCCAAGCCAAGTGGACGCTTTCGGCAGGACCACAGGGTTGCTGTTCATTCTTCCATCACCCGTCCCATCACCATCATCAACGCCCTTAGACGAAAAAGGGTCGCAGTCGTCCGTTCCAATGCCCAAGTGCCTCCGGAAATGCTCCCGCCGACCAAGACAATCTGCATGCGTGCCTGCGTGCCTGCCTGCACTCCTGGTTGGCTAATACCGAGGTATGCCAGGCCGGAAAGCCCAGAGCAGATCGGTTGACAGGCCAAGGAGACGACGAAGCAACAAGACGACAGACAGACAAAGGAAAAAAACAAAGGCGCGAAACGAAAAGACGACGGACAAGAAAACAGATGCGCAACACGAAAAGGCGACAGGAAGGAAAGACAGCCTGACGACAAGCGAAGGGGAACTTGCGACGGTTTGGTTCTCGCTGGCGGCGGCGTTTTGCTCGCTCGCCCCTTCGCTCGCGGCCTGACCCTTCCTTTGCCTTCCTAATTCCCCGCCCTCTTCTTCGGCTTGCTCATCGCCCTCGACCTTTTCGGCGGCCGCAGCGGCTCCGCAGAGTCGGAGTCGTTGCCTGGTGTTGGCCCTCTTTCGCTTCTTAACCGAATGTTGACTGGGCTCGGCCGGGAGTGTTTGAATGCCACCTATGTAAAGTGATCCCTGGACAGTTCTTGCAGTGAGCCCCGCGCACAGGTCTTGACGGGTGCATCAAACAGACGCCTAGCTGAACAGGGGGAGGTGTGGCGTGAGAAAGACGTGCTGTCGGCGACAATGCAGCTTTCCGCATACATCATTGGTCACCATCATCACCCTTATCACTACGAGCCAGTAAAACGGTTATAAGACCACTCGCAGTCCACCCCATGGCTTCCCTTCCGGTCGCCCATCTCACATTAGCCATTCCCCTTCTCTCCATGCCTCCACTCCCACCCCACTCTCCTCACGCTATTTCTTTGATAAAACACACACAGGCTACTGTCGGAACACGAGAGGCGGTGGCCAGCGTCTAAGGGCCGTGAGATAACTTCCTTAGCAGTACAAGTCGAGACCTCGCCCCAGATGGACCTCCCCCAAAGCGAGGGACCGAAACTGGGCCCCTTCAAAGCCGGCCAGCCGGTCAAGATCAGATGGTTGGGGAGGCTCGGCAGCGGGGGCCACGCTCTTGTCCACAAAGTCGAGATTGACGGCTCCGAGTACGCCCTGAAGATGGTAAGTTGCCAAGCTTGGCAAGCTACCAGCTTCCCCCATTGAAGCCACACGGGCAATCAACGTTATCCAGCCAACACGAAATCGCTGACTGGCACGAACCCCCTAAAAAAACAGTTCGCGTTCATGCATCCCCACGCCCACTGCCTCTACAGCAAGCCCAAAGATTGGAATGGGACTAAGGAGGGCATGGATGCATTCCTTCTGGAGAAAGCTGGCCTGCGTTATGATGACATGTAGTACCAGTGTGACCCATTCTACCGCGAGTGCCGGGCCTACGGTAGGCTCAAGGAGACGGGGCTAGGGGACAGGGCCGTCCGCGCCCACGGCTATCTCATGTTGGACGTGGACTCTGCCGACACCCGAGAGCCTTCCGATCGGGGCGGAAGTGACGACGACAGTAGCGACGATGACGAGAGCAGCGATGACGGCGATACACCAGCCGGCGGCCGCAAGAACCCTGACGAGATCCCCGACAAAGTGCTCAAAACCGACTGGAATCGGAGCGATGGCAGCATTTGGGGGCCATCCCAAAGGAACGCGCCCATCCGCTGCATCGTCAAGGACCTTATCGACCCCGAGGCGAGCCCCTTCGGTCCCAAAAACGCCTGGAGGATGATCAAAGATGTGAGGGACATCAACACGGTTGGCATCTTCATCAAGGACCTGAAACCAAACAATGTCTGCAACGGGAAGGTGCTTGAATCAGCGCCGCCATGACCGTGCCCCACTTCCACATCTACTTTCACGTGGCGAGGCACAGGAAGTGTTCGCAAGTCATGTTTTGGAGATGGGAAGACGCCACTAGCCTCTCCGACTTGACCCAGTGGTGGAACAGGCACCACCCGTCCAACAAGAAGATCTGGTATTCGTCCAAACCCACTGAAGAGTTCCTTGATAGGCTTCGGGAGAAGCCCGGCTCCAGGCGGGCAAGGAGATTGTGCGCGGGAACACACTGGGAGATGTTGCGAGGAAAGGACGGCATGTTCTACGACTGGAAGGCCGCGGCCGTGAAGAGACAGCTTCAGCTTGCGGCATCATCACCACTATCATTATCATCTGGAGCCCCGTCGCCGGCAAGCGCTGAGGACACGCGCAAAGGCGCGGGCAAGGGCAGAGGCAAAGGCAAGGGCAAGGGACGGAAGGGGGGCAAAGATGTCTAAGGCGGGAGACCGAAAACGGAGGAGGAGAGGAGGGGTGGGGTGTGGGGGATGGGGTGTGTGGGGTGGAGGACGGTGAGCAAGGTGCATGTGTTGGGTGGAGGACGGTGAGCAAGGTGCATGAAGGCCGAAGAAGAGGAGGAGGTGGAGTACGGGAAAGAGCCAAGAGACATTTTTGTTTTGTTTTAGCACATGGCGGAGAGAGAGAGATAGTGCGTGGAGAGAGAGAGAGAGAGAGAGAGAGAGCAAGCAGCACTAACACGCAGCCTGGCCATTGTGCAGTTTCACTACGTGTCCGTGTCTGTCAGGTCGGGTGCCCAAGTCGCCACCTGCGGAGGCAGCTTCACACCGCTGCCGTGCCCCGCCCACAAGAACCGTTTTGCTGCCCAAACACCGCCCGTTTTCCGACCTACACTCGCGCCTGGAGCGGGGGGCGCCAGGAACCGACATGCCCACCCTAGGTACCAATCCAGCCCCCTAACTCATTCTGTCTCGTTCTGTCTGCGCCTAAGCCGCTGTCCTGCGGGTCGCCACGAATAACTAACACGCCAATAGCTACTACTAGCATCGAATCGCTACCTACCTGGGCAGCTCTCAGTTCTCGCCGGCGAACCACGCCTCGAAGCCCAACCGAGCTCGACGCGACATCCACGGAAGCCACCGCAGCCTACTACACCTTCGCCAGCAGCGACGGCCTCAGGCCTCCGACCCTCGCGACCCTCGCGCCGAACACGAACACCGAGGTAGCGCCGATGCTGAAGGCGGCGAACAGCTGCAGGCCGAGGTAGCTGCCGCGCGAAGAGCCGAGGATAGCGCCGGCGACGGGCGGCCCGCACAGCGAGCCGACGGCGTTGAACACGTTGGCGGTGCCCATGCGGGCGCCGAGGAAGCGCAGGTCGGCCGTGATGGCGGCGAGCACGACGGCCGGCAGCGAGACGATGCCGCCGGACGAGAAGCCGAACAGCACGGCGAAGACGAGATTCCCCGCGACGCCCTCGACGGCGACCCAGCAGAACGTCACGACGCCCGCCATGGCAGCCACGGCCAGCATGGTGTTGATGGGGCCCACGCGGCCGACGACCAGCGCGGGCGCCAGGCGGCCGAGCACGCTGGCGGCGTTGAGGACGGCGACGAGGTTGAGGGCCAGACCGTCCGTCTCCGGCATGCCGTGGGAGAGCGCGTACGACTGGAGATAGAACACGGGCACGAAGAAGCCCAGGTTCGCGCAGAACATGGCGGCGCAGTAGAACACGTACGCCGGCTCGCGGAACGCGGCCGCGTCGACAGGCGAGCGGACCACGCGCGGCTGGAGTGGCGTCGTCGTCGTCGTCGTCGAGCCCGAGCTCGAGCGGCGCGGCGTGTGCATGGCGGCCACGCCGACGGCGCAGGTAGCCAGCGCCACGAAGCCGAGCACGCGGTTCGCCCACGCGAAGCCCACGCGCGAGGTCAAGGCTGTGAACGCCAGCGGGTACACGACGCCGCCCAGGCTGCTCCCGCTGACGGCCACGCCCGTCGCGAGCGCTCTCCTGCCGCTGCTCTTCTTGCCCTTGCTGCTGCCGTCCCTGCCGTCCCTGCCGTCGAACCACAGCTGCAGCAGCGATAGGCTCGGCACGACGAGACCCCCCATGCCCAGCCCGGCGCAGAGGCCCTGCGCCAGCAGGATGTGCCAGTACGCCGTCGCGAAGCCCGTGGCGAACACGCCGAGCACCACCAGGGCCGAGCCCCCGGCGACGAGGGCGCGGAAGTGGCCCGCGTCGAACAGGGGCCCGCTCACGCCGCCGCCTGCGAGCAGGAGGAAGGACTGGACGGAGCCTACCCACGAGATGGCGTCGGGGGAGGAGGACGAGAGGAAGTTGGACTCGTAGTAGGTTTGGTACACGCCGAAGGTGTTGACGATGCCCCTGGATTTGATTTCGTTGTGTGAGTGGTTCGTTCGTCCTTAGTCGTCCTTGCGTTGACTTACCCCCGTCACTTCCCTCTCCCTCCCTTTTTGTTTCTCTCTCGCTTTTCATTCTCCGGTATGTCGCTCGCCCCCTTCCTTTGTTGTGTTGCTGTGTTGCACTGGGGACTGGACTAGGGAAGGAGAGAGGCAAAAACTGACCACGAGTTGAAGAAGAAGAAGAACGCCCCTAGCACCTGCAGCCACGCCTGGACGCCGCCGTTCGGTGGTGGGCTGTCGACGATGTTGTCGTTGTTGACGTTGTCGTCCGGCTGCAGGTGCTGTTGGTGGTGGCTGCTCGACTCTACTGCGTCCGCGGGTCCGGCTGTGATTTCAGGGGCTACGGCGAGATCGAGTGACCGCCATGCTGGGACGAGTAGCGGCGGGAGTGTTGCTGCCGTCGTTTGAGGCGTCGCCGTGTCGAGATCAGCATGTTTCTCTTCGATGCTGTCGAACTTTTCCTTCTCCACTGCTTCCCCCTTCCCCGCACACACGAAGCCGGTGTCGGTGGAAGAGGCGTCGTCCAGGATCTCGATTTCCACGGGCCCATCGTTGCCGCTTTCCTGTTGTTCGCCATGTCTGGCCATTGTCAATTCATTTATTAGTATGGGCCCAATTCATCTTTGTTCAATTTCCAGTAACGTCGGCGTGGTTTGCTGTGGTGTACGGCCGTTTTGTTCTTGCATCGCTGCTTGGTCGTCTCCGGTGCGGAGTTATAGTCGTATTCTGTCAGGGGTTGGGCTCCGCCTCGGCTTTGCGTTGTCGTTGCGCGGTCGGATCCGACCGTCACCGCCCGTTTGCTGGTCGCGCTACCACCAACACTACTAACCTTGTTTCGACTCCCACCTTGCTTCAACCTCGCTGCCAATGCAGAACTGGTGGGCAAAAACTGTACATAAAAAAATGCTGGAAATATCGAGTAGCTGAATATTGCCGCTTCAAAACCCTATTTTTGTTGCTAATTCGCATCTCTGGCGTCACCGCATCGCAATTATTCGTCAATTGCCTCATCGCGAGCAGCCAAGAAACCCCTCACACTTGCCGAACAATATGCCGAGGCTACAGATCTGCGATCCAGAGTTCCGAAAACCGCAGAGTCAGCGTCCACGCCAGATTATCCTCTCGGTCACCGCAATGAAGCCCAGGGAGAGATTGCAAGGCGGCCGGCCATGACAGGCGATTGACAGTCCGTGACTCGATCTGTTATCTGATCCGTGCCGGCTCCGGGCTGGCCAGCAGATGGAGTTCCCTAAGCCCCACAAACTAGTCCACTCCACCTCCCCGCGAGTTGCCTGTCAGCAAGCCGGCCCGATGACTCCGACGTCGGTCGCATCAACCGCGGACCTTAGGTTCGCATCCAGCGCATCTCATCGAATCTGAGGCATCGCATGCGGACGGGAATCGGCGGTGCCTGCTAACCTTTTCTCAATTGGAGAAGGGCGGGAAGGGAAATGAATGCCAGCATTGCAAATCGCCAAATAGTGCGATAAGGAACAACGCTTGGGATTCTCTAGCTTTGCCCATTCCCGTGAAGCGGGTCGAACGCGATTGCTGTATGAGGCGTAGCATGACGTCGGGGGCCTGAGTTGCCAGTTGACGATAATAGATGGGTGAGGCTTGCTTTCCGAGTCGACTGGGCGGCCCAGCCAGCGATTGGGCCGCATCGCACGCCGCTTGGCTGCGTCGTCGTGAGAATAAACATGAAGTTGCCGTCCCAGGGATTTGAGAGATAGATGGACCGGCTTGCAGAAATACAAAATGATTTCCTAATAAAATACTACTAAGGATGTCATGGGCAAATACGTACGTCCTCTAGTTGGGCGCTCTCGTCTCACTTGGCTACGGCTTTTTTTGACTTCCAAAAATCAATTGGCGCCAGTGAGCCTCGGTGTTTTAAAGCAAGAAGCCTTGCGCTCGAGAATTAGGACAGCTGAAAGCTGGGGTCGGTGAAGGGAGAGCGCAAAACAAAGTAGAGTAGAAGGGGGGGAGGCGGGGAAAAATAAGACAATAACAAACAAAAAAGAGGCAATCGACAACTGGCCGCCTCGAAACGGGGGCATCACGATTGTCGCTATTCCTGGGACACCACGTCATGTTGTCAGCTGCGAGCGGTAGGACTTACCTACTCGACCATATGGCCAGTTACTGATTGTTGAAAACCACTGCGAGGCCGACACTAATAAAGGCCAAAGCTCCAGCCACGGCCCCACCCCGAACCACCACCAGTGACATAACCTGGCACTCGATTTGATTGATTTCACTCCGACAGTCCTTGCTTGGACTGGATGCATGCCTGCCTCACTTCGTCGTCCCAAGATTGATTTCAATCGGATAGTATCCTGTTCTGTCACACACGCTGCCATCACCTACCTTGGGCAAGTGCCTACCTCCAAAAACGGCTCCATTTCCCGCACTCCCTAAGCGCCAGTAGTTACTACTCGCCAACGCCTTGAATGCTCATCATTTCCACTTCGAACACTGCGCGTGCGGACGACGCAGACATGTTCTTGTTAGCCGTGATCCTCGCAACAGTGCTGAGTTGTCCTTTATATCAATGCCCGCAATGAGAAGCCTCACACGTACCGAGAGTCGAGTTCGGTGGGATAGGCCCAACGGCTCGGTTGCCATATCCAAGCTCGGGCGGAATGGTGATTTTTCTGTGGGAGTGTTGGACGTTAGCGTAACATCTTTGCTGCCTTTCCCCCAACCGCCTTTTTTTTCTCGTATCGCTTTCTAGTACTACATACCTCTTTTCACCGATGCACATATCGGCAAGCCCGAGATCGAAGCTAGGGTCGAGTTAGCCAAGTAAGTCAAGGCTTCCCCGATTCGCTGTTCCTTGCTTCGTTATTGGCTGGTGATGGGCTGGCTCACTCACCCGTCAATGACGTCTCCCACTCCAAGAGTGAACCCGAACGGCTCCTCCCCGTAGCCTGTGGATTGAATCAATGACATTGCGAGTCAGCCCACAGAACCTCCAGCATGTTGGAAGACAGTCGACAGACGCCACTCCCCTCTCTCCTGAGCCTCAACTCAATCGCTCTGAACTCACTAGAGTCGAACTGGGTCCCGTTCAGAAAAGTGCCCTTGTAGTGGACAAAAATGAGGTCGCCGATCCTGGATTTCCTGTCGCACTGCGCGGCCTTGGTGACCTCGATGATGAGCCCAGACTGGGCCACCGCGAGGCCAAGCAGCGCCGAGAAGAGGACAAGAAAACGCATCTTTGTTTCTGTTTCCTAGGCGATGCACGACAAGATCTAGGAATTGGATTCAGAGAAGGAAAGACTGGAATCAATTGTGGACTGCGCGTTCTCTCCAATTTTTCCTTTGGTGTCTGTTGCTGAGATAAAAAAACANGGGGGGGGCAGCTGGCTAAATGTCCCGGCTCATTGGATCAGGCTAGTCAGCGGCCTCAATCTACACGACCATGCTGGTAATTGCCAAAAAAACCCTTACCGTACTCGCAAGATTCTCCGATCGCTCCGTATTATCGGCTTGAAATTGACCAGGGCTTAGGGAGATCGCATCCAAAGTCGCTGAATGACAGAGCTTTACATGCATAGTAATCCTGAGCACACTAGTGCTCAAGAGACTACCGAGGCGCGCCCTCTCCCCCGGAGGCCAGTGAGCCCCACAGTTTCGCTTCCCGTGGCTTGGTCGGCTGCTGTTATCCTCTCGCTGCTCAATCGACGGTTCACGCCCAAAACCGCGCCCTTGTTCTCCTTGCTGAGGTGATGACCCTTCACGAAGAGGTTGAGAATAGCAGACGCGGCAGCGAAGGCAATCATCTGAAAGTGAAACCGAGCCCAACAAGGCAAGGCGTCAGCAGACAAAGAAGCGGGAGCGGGCCACGGGGTCTCCTTGAGAGCCAAAATGTAACCCCCAGGACATGTCGGACGGATGCACCACGGAGGAGGGATAGGAGGACACGAACCATGATCCACACCATCCTCAGCGCATCGAAGTAGGTCTGCCTGACCACAACCTGCTGCTCAGCCGGTAGGGTATCGATCAACCCGACATTTGCCGAGGCGCGGTCGCCGTGGAACTGAGCAGCCAGCACATCACCAATCTCCTGGACGAGTCTCGGGTTGGTGGCGCTCATCTGGTTCTGGAAGAGAACACCGCCGACCACGACGGACACGGCGGTGGCGATGGAGCGACAAAAGTTCATCGTGCCGATCACAGCAGCTGTGTCCAACGAAGAGGTGGCGGCCTGTGCGGCCAGGAGCGGGCCCTCGATGTTCAAACCGTTGCCGATCCCCGCCAGGACCTGGTAGGTGAACAGGCGGGGGAGGTCGCGCTCGAACCTCAGGTTCACGAACAGGCCCACGCCCAACAGCTGCACCGCCTGCGCGACGTACATGACGGGCAGGTACCTCCCCGTCTTCTGGATGAAGATGCCCGCCAGCGCGGCCGCCAGCGAGGTCGAGACGATCAGCGGCAGGAGGTACACGCCCGAGGTGAGGGCGTCGACGCCCAGCACTGACTGCGAGTACAGGGGCAGGTAGTACGTAATGCCGATGAAAACATAATAGTTGAAGGACAGGACGCCAATGGCCGCGACAGTAGACTTGTTGCGGAACAGCCGCGGCGGGATGATGGGGTTCGCGACGAGCTTCCACTCGTTCAGGGCGAAGACGACCAGCGCGACCGCGCCGAAGACGATCAGGCTGATGACAGTGGGGGAGGACCACGGGTAGGTCATGTCGCCGAAGTCGAGGGCCAGGAGCACCATTGATGCGCCGCCGATGATGAGCAGGCTGCCGGACCAGTCGATGGCCTTGAGCCCGGCGAGGATGGGCGTGTTAGGCGTCGGGACGTTCAGATAAAAGATCTGGACAAGGATTACTATGCCTCCTATGGGCACTGAGAGTGAGAGTGATCGGCGGTTCAGGTAGGTGGTCAGCGATCACTCACAGAGGAGAAGCAGCAGGAGCCAGAAAGCATCGTGTAGGCATGCCTTGCTTGGGCTGACTCACAGTTGATCCAGAAGCACCACCTCCAGCTGCGGAAAAAGGTCGTTCGGTTAGCACCAAGACACCCACCACCTCCTACCATCCCAGTGTCATCACAGCATCACCCAACCCGCGCAAGCTGATGAGATAGAGAGGCACGCAACAGAAAGAGAGAAACCAAACAAAAAAAAAAGAGAACGGAAAATCAGCACTCACTCCAACCTCGTCGTAAACAAACCCCCCAACACCGGCCCAACCGCGCTCCCCACCGCCCACACCACCGACGTCAGCGCCAAATACAGCGCGCGGTCCCTCAAGCTAAACATATCGCAAACGATGACATTAACCATCATGCCCATCCCGCCCGCGCCCAGCCCCTGCACGGCCCTGCCCCCCACCAAGCCGCCGATCGTCCCCGCCGTCGCGCAGGCCAGGCTGCCGGCCCAGAACGCGGCCTGCGCGGCCAGCATGATCGGCCTGCGGCCCCAGACGTCGGCGAGGGAGCCCCACACGGGCGTCGCGGCCGTGTACGCCAGGATGAAGGCGCCGCCGACCCAGACGTAACCGCCGGCGGACGCGAAGGTCGCGGCGATGGTGGGGCCGGCGGGCGTGATGGCTGTTAGGTCGAGGGCGGAGAGGAGGGTGGAGAGGCAGAGGACCGCGAGGATGAGGGATGTTGCCTTGGCGGATGGTGGTGGCACTGGCGTTGTAGGCTGTGCTGCTGGTGGCTCTGGTGGGGGTGTTGTTGGGACGGGAGCGGGAGCGGGAGCGGGAGAGGGGGCGGGAGAGGGGGCGAGGGAGACAGCGGGTGGTGGAGGCATGGAGTCGTTTGCGGCTGCTGCTGCTGTTGCTGTTGTGGTCCCCGAGGCCTGCGGTGTGACGGTCTGGTCTCCGAGCATTGGTTCCAGTAGCACGGAGCCGCTCGCGGGCCGCAGAGCCTCCTTTCGCGGAGCCGGAGCCGGAGCAGCGGGTGGCAGCTCCTTGAATGGAGCTTCTGTGACAAGCACAGCAGTAGTGGTGGTGGTTGTCGACATGACTTCCCGCAGAAAATAAAAATATGGGCCAACGAACGCCCTCCAAAATTCAGGGGTTCAAATCCCCCAGAGATTGGATTGGTAGTTGGGCGGCTGGCTTGCTGCAAGTATGAAAAATATGTTTGTCTCGAAAGGGGACAGGGTGCAGAAGAAGGAATTGAAGCTGCTAGGTATTTAAAGGAAAAAAAACAATCGGAGTTCAGAGGCTCGGCGGTGGCGCAGCTTCTCTGATGCGGACCGCAGCGTTGTTGATGTGTTCCGTGGCATCCGGAATGCGAGACAGTGCGCGGGAGTGTGAACACTGTCTGTGCACTGTTGCCCCTGCGACCCCTGACTTGCATCCACATACCGAATATACTCGACAGCGAAGTGTCCATCCACTCAGAAATTAACGCACAAGTACCTCTAAGTACAGTGCCCCTGTCTCTATCCACGTCTGGCACATCCTAGCGGTGCAAAGCTGCATACAAGCCCGCTTCCACCGCCGTCAGATTTCACTAACCCTCCCTACTCAAACCTCTCCCTCAACCACGCCTCAGCCCCCACAGCCTCCCTCTCAATGACTTCCCCCCTCCTCGCCCCCTCCCCCCTCACCTTAAGCCTCACCCCGAAATGCTCCGGCGCAACCAGCAACGAGTCCTTGAACGCCGTGCGCACGTCCGTGTTGATGGCGGTACGAGGATGATCATTGCCGTCGTCCCCGCCGACGCCTGGAGGCGGGCTGATCTCGAAAGCCCACACGACCCGCGCCATGGCCAGCACGAGCCCGTTCTGCGCCATGCGCTGGCCAGGACAGACGCGCCGGCCCGCACCGAAGGCGTAGGTCTGCCTCCGCGCTGCGCCTGCTCCTGCTCCTGCGCCTCGTCCTTCTGTAGTGCTGTCAGCGGTAGGGGCCACGGGAGGAGCATTAACACCACTTTTCGGTGTGTCTTCTTCCGGCAGCGCGCTGGTGGTGCGTGTCCGTGTCCGAGTGGTGGAGGACGTAGTAGTAGTAGACGTAGACGTAGAGGAGGCGGGGTGGTTCGATGCGGAGTTGCAGTGAGATGGCGTGGGCCGTCTGGCGCCAAAGATGTCGTCGACGAAGCGCGTCGGATCAAAGACGTCTGGGTCCGCGAACTCGTCGGGGTCGTGGTGGATCGCCCAGACATTCATCAGGATGGGGGTGCCCTTGGGTATGAGGTAGCCGTCATAGACGTCGTCGCCCGTCGTCGTGAGGGCGTGCGGGATCGCGATGGTCATGTTGGGGCGCCAGCGGAGTGTCTTTGTTAGTATTGGCGCGGTGGGGCCGGAGGCAGGAATTTAGAGTCAGCATAACTCATCGAGGACACAGTGGAGGTATTTAAGTCCAGGCAGGGAGGGGAAGGACCGCATCGACGGCGACGGAAGGGGCTAACGTACCTCGAGATAGCAGGCCGTAATGAACGGTAAGTTGTTGGTACCGGCGCCGGTGACGGTGAGATACGGCATCGTCCCATCCCCAAACACCCTGTCGACCTCCTCCTGCGCCCTGCGCTGCGCGTCCGGGTACGCCGCCATGGCGAGCACGAATGTCAGCAGCGCGACGGCCGAGGTGTCGACGCCGCCCTCAATCATCAGGCCGCTGATAGCGGCGAGTTCGCGGTCCGAGTAGTCCTCGCCCTTGCCGCTGCCATGCTCCATCGCCAGCCGTCCGATGAAGCAGTCCTCCTTCTTCTTCCCGGCCTGGGCCCTGGCCCGCGTGTCGTCGCGCAGCTGGTTGTACATGGCGAGCTGCCTGTCCCTGACCCCCCGCGCGCGGTCGCGCCAGCCGCGCCACCAGGGTGTGATCCACTCCGGGACGTATCGCAAGAAGGGGAAGATGTCCACGGGCGGCGTCTCATTCGGGCCGAGGATCTTGGCCCAGTCCATCTCCATGGCGATGAGCTGGCCCCAGCGGTTTCCAGGAAGATGGTTGAACGCCTCGCAGCGGACGCCGTACGCGGTCGCGGTGATGACGCCGAGGAACGCACGCATGACGGTGTTCTCGAGGTCGACCCCCTTTGCGGTCTTGTTGTCTTGCGAGCGGGACAGGGCGAGCATGTCGCGCAGCATCACGGCGAACTCGGCGCCCTGGACGGGCAGCAGCCTCTCGTCGACGTCGGCGTCGCGGAGGAACATGGCCGTCAGGCTCCTGCGCTGGCGGCGCCAGACGGGACCGTGGCTCATCAGCGCCATGTTGTGGCCCTCGGTGACGAGGTCGGCGACCGCGTTGCGCGGCCTGTCCGAGTAGATAGCGCCGCGGACGTCGAGGAGGTCGCGGACCTGCCGCCACTTGTTGAGGACGACCATCTTGGCGGAGGGGCCCAGGTGCAGGCCGATCATGCCGTTGGAGTGGGAGCCGTAGACGCGGCCCCAGTCTGCGAAGTCGAGGAAGGTCTTGGGCTTGGACATCTGGTGGAGGTTGCCAAGGATGGGGAGGCGGGGTGGTCCTGGTGGGAAAGGGGGTAGGGCCGGCGTCGATCGAGCTTCGAAGATTTTGGTCGTGGCATAGTGGATTGGAAAGGCAATGACGAGTAATCCGCCGAGGGTGATGAAGGGAGATGTGGTTGAGTAGGCAGGAGACTCCATCGCTGCAATAGAATTGCCAGGTAGTTGCTTCAGAGGACGAGGATTCCGACTGTGCTGGTATTCTGCAGCTCAATGTCTCATCAAACACAAACGGACGGGCCTTCGACAAGTCGGTGGGCAGGAGGCGGCGACACCTCATTTATACAAAAGCCCGGCACAGTGATGTTTTATCGGTCAAATATTAGGCGACTTAGGTGTCCGGGATATGAAGCAGTTGCAAGCAGCTCTCGATCTCCGGCAGCTGGCGTGAAATCAATCCAGAAACGAGCTTCACTAGTCGCATCCGATTAATGATCTTACTCCGAGCCCCATCATATATGCGATGTCAGAAGATGGTCCGTACGAGCTTCAGCCCCAGCGTAGCTTCAAGTCCTCCCTGCGCAGGCCAGGCAGCTCGCTATTGGTCGCAGACCGCCACGGACTTTGGGTGCTTCGTCAGCGCCATGCAGCCGATTGCCCTACGAGGACCTATGTAGAGAGCTCTCAACTTGTCCAGAGCTCTCCCCGCCTATCGATTATCTCGCGTCACGAGAATTCCATCTCCGGGTTCCATGGGGGTCAGATTCAAATTTGTACTAGCCTGTCTTGACATGTCTTACGTGTGACAAAAGCATTGGTTATGTGTCCAATCTGGTGCGAGCGGCTGTCGTGCAGCGACCCAGTCAGCCGGGACCTTCCTGCGCGGAGCAAGGGTTCAAACAGCTATTTTAACCCGGATCAGCAAAAGCTAAAACCAGGGTATGCTTGCCGAGGTCCAAATATCAGCGTGACCATGACCTGCCGTGATCTGAGAAGCGAGGGCGTGTGAGGTGAGCATCCTGTGGAACGACAGAAAAAAGAAACGCAGACAAGACGACTACCAGGGCAATAGATCGAGGGCGGCGCATGGGAACCCTTTCAGGGGCTTACTGCAGCCCTGGCTATCCATTCCAGCGTACAGCATCAGTGGTCTCAAGGCAGGTAAGACAACATAGTGGGATGTACGAGAGCTCCGCGCCTCAGTATTTTTTTCTTACCTACTGATGGAGACGGATCAATATATAGAAAATGTCGGACCATAGCCGGACTCAATGAAGAATCAAATGACCAAAAGTTCAGGAAAGGAAAAAGGAGATAACGACGACCGATCTACCCAGGTAGATCGATTGTGCCAAGAAGAGAACACCCAGGACCCATAATCCCCAGAACCAAACTGCCTAGCTGACCTGACACTTATTGCGCAACAACAACAACGGCATCTCTCCTCGCTTTCCGCGCCGCGCGCCTCGCCTTCCTGCGCGTGAGGCAATCATCCGACGGTTTGGGCTGCGTGGCGGCGCTGCTAGTGCTGGCCTTAGCAGTCGTCGTCGTCGCCGGGGAAGCAGTAGGAGCAGCCTTCGTTGAAGTAGTAGTAGCTTTAGTCGAAGTAGTAGGAGTAGCCTTCGTCGAAGTAGTAGCTGCAACCTTCGTGGTGGTCGTCGCCGCCTTCGTGCTAGTCGTCGCATCCTTGCTGCTGCTGCTGCTGCTGCCCGACCCAGATCCGTCGTCCTTCCACACCGTCGGCCCGGGGATGGGGTAGGTCGTGGGCGTGGGGTAGTACAGGTTGAACAGGATGCCCTCGTCGTCGGCGCTGTACAGCTCCGTGGCCTTGACGCCGTCGGGGGTGGCCGACCCGCCGCCGGTGATCTCGAGGTTGAAGCACTGTGGGTAGTTCTGGGCGCCGTTCGCGTCGAAGGCCGAGTGCAGCGCGATGATCTCGTGCCTCATCACGTAGCTGCCCGCCTTGATTGACCCAGGAATGTGGATATTCCACTTGAGGTCGTCGGCCCTCAGCTTCTCGGGCGCCCACCTGCCGTCGTCCATGAGGCCCTCCTCCTCGATCTTGAAGAACTTGAGGGTCCCCACGTCGACTTCTTCGCAACTTGAGGAGCCGCAGTCGGCGAGGTACGTCATGATGGGGCCCTTGTGTCCCGGGGGCCACGTGTCCCACTCGACAGTGATGTCGGAGCCGGCCGCGACGGTGGCGTGCAGCTTCGCGTTCTCTGAGTTGAGGTGGCAGGCGATGTCGCGCGTGCCGTAGGCCGAGGGCAAGACGAAGCCCTTGTCGGTCGCGGACTCGGCCCAGCCGATGACGTCGGGTGGGTTGGCCATGTAAGGGTGCTTCACTGGAGAGAAACCCTTGATGAACTCGCCGTCGACGTAGAGGCCCTTCGCGTAGCCGTGGGCTAAGACGGAGGTGGCGGCCGCGAGGGCGGCGAGGAGGGATTTTTGTATGAGTGATGGCATTTTCACTGGGCTGCAATGTGTGTATGGGGGAGTAAGATGTTGTTGCCCTGAATTTGTCGCTTCGAGTTCTTTCGTTGGTCTGAAAATAAGAGGGGTGGATATACAAAACGGGAGGTCCCGAACTAGCGGGAAACGAATGTGGAATGAAATATTGAACACGAAGAAAAGAAGGAACAGGAGTTGGTTGATGAAGTGAATGGTGGTAAGGAAGGAAATGTTGGAAAGAAGAAGGTGGAAAAAGAGGCAAATAAATCCAGCGGGATGACTGCTAGTACCATCCATCGATCTGTATATAGTACAAGTGTGGCCTCTCACCGTGACCCCTTTGCCGACCCCGAAGAAGAAGAGTTCATGTTGTTTGTCCTCTGCTGCCCTGCTGGTATTCCCGGCTTCGGAGCTCTCATGGACTCCACCTCCTCCTTTCCGTTGGCAACCGGCGTTGGCGCTTCACTCGAAATGCCAATGAAGGCTTCTTGATCCCTTATCTCCTTCACCTCTCGTCGTCCCCATGGCATTGCGCCGCTCGAAGGTTGCTGCGCCTTCCCGCTGGTCAGTTTTTCGGTGTCTTCGTGCAATGGCGCATCCTTCAGCGTGCGGAGCAAAATGCGGCTACTCCCGCCAAGAGGCTCTTCAGCGGGGGAAAGGAGATCACTCTAATAACCCTCCGCCCTCTCCTTGCAATCGATCGCTCGATCGATGGAACTTGGTGGTGCTTGGCGAGCGAAATGCCTTCTCGGAGAAAAGAGAGAGCCATAAAACAGGAGCGGAGGTGGAGACGGATGTTTCGATGAGCTGTTGTTTGGATGCGTTACTGCAGGGGCGAGAGAAATCTTGCAAGAACAAGCGAGAAGGAGCGCTGGAGTGGGTTTCAGGCCCTGCCCCATGTACAGCGTCAATTGTTGCCGCCGCCAGAACCACAAGCGTTAAGTGATTTGAGATCATCAATCAGTGCTCATGTTTCGTGATCTGCCGAGACGCGTAAAGAAAAGACAGCATCTCTTTCAACACATGCAGTCTACTTATCAGATCTTCAATCAAGCACAGAGTTACTTTCGTTTGGACAGATTGGTGATATGTGCCATTTCTTTCTATCCCCAAGTTCATTCCGATTTCATTCCTTCGGCGGGCCGATCCAGCACGCCACTCCCCACACCCTAATTGAGCCGTCCACCTCCTCCTGCTCGACTGACGCCCGTCGAAATCCTAACTGATCCCGCACCAAATGATCTCGCTGAGAGAAAAGCATCAAGTTGAAACATAACGGTCATTCATGTTCTATTTAACTATTACTAGTAATAATCCATCGAGACAAGGAAGGTGTGAATATTGTATTTGTACATGAAGTCGTTAATCCTCCCCAAAAAGCGGCCGTCATCAGGTCCGCGATGATTGGAGGCCATTCACCCATCCCTGGATCTGGACCCCGTCCCGTCCCGTCCCGCACGCCATCATTCTTTCTTCTCTCTGGGCCGGGAGGCCGGTCGTCGGAGTGGCGCATATGGGTGGGTGTGATGTGGTGTTGTCTCCTCCGTCGATCCTTTGGACCCAAGCTTCAGCAAACCTTACTTCGTTTGCGTCGCGTACTAAATTGGTAATTGATCATTGATGATTGGAGGTATCACCCAGCCAGCCAGCCAATCAATTCGCCCGTCATGATCAACCCTCCTCCCTCTCCTCTAGGCAAGCAAGGAACGCCCGAAAGATCAGATCAGATCACTGCGGTGCAAGCGCCGGCGGCTGCCCCTCAAGCCAAGAAGCGATCGCGCTATCGTCCATCCCCGCGTACGGCGCCGTCGCGGGGGGCCACGCCGCAACGTCGTCCGCACCACCGCCGACGGTGCATGCTCCACTCATATACTGATGCTGCTGATGCTGATGCTGCTGCTGAAGCGACGGAGCCGGCGCGCAGTGATGGTGGTGGGTCTGGTTGATGGTGCTGGCGGCGAGGGCGGCGGCGGCGGCTGCTGCTGCGTCGGATGTGGGGATCGTGGTGGTAGCGTTGTACGCGTTGTCGAAGACGGTGAATGTGTGAGGGAACTGCGTGGTTTCGATGGGAGCGGCGCCGAAGGCTGTTGGCGAGGTGAGGGTTGTGGTGGTTGGGATGTTGTTGAAGGCTTGCGAGACGATGACTGGTGGGAAGCCGTATGTCGTTGATGATGGTGGTGGCGGAATGTGGTGGATCTGCGGCGGTTGTTGAGTTTGGTAATGGTGGTGAAGCGGCTGGTGCTGTTGGTGCTGATTCTGGTGAGGGATGGGGATGGGGATGGGGATGGGGACGGTGGCTTGCTGCTGGTGCAGGGGCATGATCGGCTGCAACATGCCCAGGCCAGGAGAGGAGCCGTCCTCGTCCGACATCAGAGCTGGAGTCGACCGCTCTTCGTCGGATGCCTCGCGGATGCTCTCGCCGTCTACGAACCCGGAGTCCCGCTGTGCCGTGTCGAGCCGGTGTCGAAGAGATGAGTGCTTCGGGCGCAGCTGGCTGGAGCGTATGCTGTTACTGGTGCTAGTGGTGACGCTAGTGCTGTTGGTGAGCATCGGCGTCGGCTGCCGAGAAGACGCCGATGGGGTCCCCGTGGCCGCCGGGGAAGCAGCTCCTCCAATGCCACTGCCGCTGCCACCGCCAATGCTGGCAGAGCCAGTGGTGGTCTTGACTTGGCGGTTGCGCACCTCCATGTGCTGGGCCTCGAGGTTGCACGCCTCAAAGAGACCAACCAAGTGGTTGTGCACGATGCCTTCGATCGTGTTGATCCCGTTCGCACCGTACCCCACGCTCGAGAATGTCTCGCGCAGGGAGGGCATGCTAGCCAGCAGCCGCTCGTGCATCTCGAAGTGCTCCATGACGGCGCAGTAGTCATAGGGCTGAGCCGGCCCGCTGCCAGGGAAGAGCAAGGCCCACATCTTCTGCCACTGCACTTCTGGCGAGTCGCCCGTCCGACCTTTCTTGTCGATGAGCTGGTCGGCCGTGTCCTTGTCGATGCCGTCCTCGGGGTTGTGCTGCGGTGTCTGGAGGCCTGGTGCCGTCGAAGGCCGGATCTCGCAGAGGCCGTCGAGGTGCATTATGTGTTGGGTGTAGGCTTGCTCCGAGTAAAACCGGTCCTGGCACCGTGGGCAAGCGAACAAGGGTGCGTTGGCCGGGCGGCTGTGGAAGTCTTTGATGTGGCGTCTGCGCGTGCGAAAAGTCAGTCGCTAAAGCCCGGTCCGAGGAAAGGGAAAGGAAAAAGGGGGGCGGCGCGAATGGGAGGGGGAGAAGCGTGATCGCTCAACACTTACCTGATGTCGGCTAGGTTGTAGAAATCTGTCGTTGCGCACAGGCGGTGGTCGCGCACGTTGAAGCGGAGTGGGTTCTTCTTGCGGTACGGACAGCTCATGCGCACCGTCCACTGCTGCTCGACCCGGGCGCGTTTCTGGGGACCAGGCCGTCGGTTGCCACCGTTTCCGTTACCCCTTCGTCTGTTGCCATCGCCACCGCCTCCAGATCTGCCTTGGTCGTCGTCATCGTCGCCGTCGGGGCGCTCCTTGCGCTTACCGTTGCTCTTGTCCGATGCTGAGCCCTGGCTGAACCTCGTCCCGCCAGATGCGCTCGACCCTGCCCGGGAGAACTGCTGGGTGGTACCGCTGTCGCACAACTCGGTGTCAACGGTCGCGTCTCCTTCAGGGACGTTTTGGGTATTGCCATTATCCTCATCATCATTATCATTATCGTCACCCAATTCCTCATCTTGGTCGTCTTCCTCAGACTCGTCCCCTTCCTCGTCGATGTGGTCATGTGGCGGATTCTGAGCGACAGCCCAGGTCAGGTCGCTGATGAAGTTGTAGACTACCGAGCGACAGAGTGAGACATCCACCTCGGCCGGGGTGAGCCCGAATTCGACGTCCAAGGCGTAGTTGAGGATCCTTCCGGCGGCATCCTCGGCTGCCATGGTTGTGTTTGACGCCGTCTCGTCGTCCCAGGCCGTTCCGGCTGATGGCTGCTTCGGAAGGACCGGTGCGGGGACAGTGATATCGTCACAATCCATGCTTCGCTCATCTTCTCCCTTACCGCCGTGGGAGACCTCTGGACTTCGAGGAGTATCACGATGGTTTGAGAGCGGTCCACCTGCGAAGAGTGCATGGGGTAGAGGTACCATGGATATTTGATGCTGCGCCCGGGGACTGCCCACCCCAGCGATCGACCCCCGGGCCCGACGTCGGGTATGAGCATGAAGCATGGCCTCAGAGGCGAGCCTGGCCTGCGCTCGCAACACAACGCCGGTAGGGATCGCTGGTCCGTGGGGGTATGGACGACGGAGTTGGGGTTGGGGTTGGGGTTGGGTAGGTGGTCGCGACGGGAGTGGAGGAGCCGTCTCCTGGTCATGGCGAAGCCGGGTTGCGACGGTGAGGTCGTCCGTAGACGCCGAGTTGTCGCGGGTGTGTCTCCCGTAGACGTCGGACCCTAGGCCAGAGTCCCATGATTCGCGATGCCTCCTTCGCTTCGGCCGAATCGGCAGCGCCTTCAT
Organism: Ophioceras dolichostomum; assembly: GCA_003049485.1. NCBI lineage: Eukaryota > Fungi > Ascomycota > Sordariomycetes > Magnaporthales > Ophioceraceae > Ophioceras > Ophioceras dolichostomum. The sequence continues at coordinate 25,514 of PYST01000235.1, forward strand.
AAGTGCGCGCATCTGGTCGTGCTCTTGCGGCATCTCGATCAGCAGCGGCGGTGGCGACGAGGGGTGGACGCCGAAAGGGAAGGTGTCGTCGAAAGAGGCCGGCGTAATGGGGCTGTCGAGAGATGCGCGGGACCGCGGGCTCATCAGCCAGCCGGGGGTCGTGAGACCATGGCTAAGACTGCCATGCTCGTGCTGCAGCGACGACGAGTCCGTAGAGGCCGGGCTCAGCATGGAGGACGGGGTAGGGCTGACGCTAAGTAGGGACGCCGTGGTGGTGGTCACGGTTGCCAGAGACAGGTTAGACGAGGACGCCGACGACATGGTGCTGGCGTCCGACGGGAGGAAGCGGTGGCCCCTTGCCCTCCCGGTCTCGCACCCTCGTGCGTCTCGCCCATCTCGTGGGCGCGGAGGCGACGACATGCGGCCCAGGATCTGCCCGCGATTCGCCATGTCGGTATCGATCTTCCGCATGACGACCAGTGGCAAGTCGTCGCTTCGGGGCGAGGCCTTATTCGCCGGCGGCATTACTATCACCGCTCCTTCTTCGATCTCGGTCCCACCATCCTTGTGGCCCATGAACGGGTCGTTGCATGACGTGGTCATGGCCATGATGGCAGATGGTACCACTTATCGAGTAGCCTCTAGTAAGGTGTGAGTGGTGTGTATGAACTGGCTGGCGCCCCTGAGTCCCAGAGTAGGTGTGTGGTTGGGCGGCAGTGCTTTCGACGACGATGGATGTATATGTCTGTCTATTTGCGTCTTGAACGCTTCAGGCTCCAGCGGTTCTGGGGTCCTCTTCTGACAGGACCTGGAGCTTGACCTCGGCTTGGACCATTCACTGCAGCCCTGGCTGCAATTGATGGGTAAACGCGGCGGCAAAAACGCCTGAATTAGAGTTTCCGATTAAGCAACAGCAAAAGAACAAGAAAAGAAAGAAAAGAAAAAATACTATAATAGTTTCATTAAGGAAAGATACGAAAGAGAAAAATATGCAAAGAAATCTCGTAGACGATTCGATCAACGCGCGCGACGAGGAAAGTCCAGAGAGGGCACGGGAGCGGCGAGGATGGGAGCGTGCCAAAGAAAAGGGTGGGTGGGTGGTCGTGTTCCGGGGTTTCAATTGAGGCTCCCAGGCAGCGGCCTCCCGCCAGGCGACCAAAACCCCGTTCCCGGCTGGCGGCCGCCCGCCTGGCGAACCAGTTCGCCTCACCTACAAGTGCACCGGGAATTACGGAATGAAAGCTTGGGGTGGATTCTCAGCCCCAGCTGTGGGATAAGAGTCCAACGACTGACGAACTGCGCCGTGTGCTCAGCATCATGGAATTTTCCACCAAGGATTTCGGGGGGTGGTGGCTCGTCGGAGCCTGCTATTGGGCAGGTTCAGGATGCGGACCCAGCTTCAGGTGCATCAATGTGCGTTCAGGTGCGGCACAGCCCCCTGCTCATGCAGCAATTGTGCATTCCTGCATGCACTCCAGGCCCTTTTACCCAGTTCCTTCATGGGATTTTCCAGGAACACACACTGAGAGACCTCGTGGGATCTGCTTTTATCCCCGATACAAACGCCAAGAACGCGTGGATAAAAAAAGACAGAGAAAGGCAGACAATATATGTCGGCGTTGGGTCCCCTGAAACGAATCTGGATGTGCTGAGGTCTTGCGTGTTTATCATTCTCCGGCCGATCACGGGAGTTTCCATGATCGAATGGGAAGGTCGTCGGTCAGGCTGGGGCGGCCGACCTGAATTTAGCCTGAAATCAGGGGCCACGCACGCCGCACCGCACAGCGACGGTGAGGCTCCGGTGAGCCTAACACGAGAATCGAGAGAACGGTCGAATGATTCGTTTATGGGAGTCTCCATCAGGAAACCCTTCTCTGATTCAGGACTCTCTTCAGCCTGCTAGGAACAATTGATGTTTTATGGTTTTTTTTGTTTCTTGTCCAATCTAGCCGATTGTGAGAGAGCCTCACCCCCCTCACCACGTCATCTTTTGCCTCTCCTCAAGACGAGGTGAGAGCAACGAATCGCTCACGACATTGTATATAAGAAGCAAGATGCTGTCAACGACGTCCGCAGGACGCTCTGCAGGCTGTAGATCAATCGAAAGCAATCAAGCAATCATAGCACAGCTTTGGCCAAAGATCGCCAGTCCTGCCAATCGGCATTTCTCCGTCATCATCATTCCTGCCTTGGTGATCATCAGTCTCGCTTCCACCATCGAATATCACCAGCACAATGCCGGCAAACTCGACCAACACAGCCATGCAAGGCTCTGCGCAGAGCTACACGCAAACGTGAGTTCTATCAACCTAGCCATCCCCCCTGCTCCCCTTCTGTCCCACCTAGGTAGTCAAGAGATAATGACTTCAGTTCCTAACCTGCCTGTGCTACCTACCATTTAGACCACGAACCACAAGCGCAAGCACAAGCTCGTCGTCCATGCTTGGCTCGTATATCTACGACACAACCTCCTTCTCCGACCGTCTAGTCAAGGCCCAATACCGGGGCGCGAGCGGCACGAGCAGCAGCAGCTTTTCGACTGCCTCCTACTCCTCCTCATCAGGCGGCACAACGGGCTCGACGAACAAATACGGGTATCCAACACAGCTGGGGCTGTGAGGAGGCCGATGATGGATTGAGGGGGACAGCGAATTTCACACGAGTCTTGTTTTTTTTTGTACAACAGATCAACTGTAACTACTATAACATTGACGACTACCTAGGAACGAAATGACTTTGCGACGTGGGGTTTTTGGGTCAATTAACTCACCCTTTTTCTTCCCCCCGTTGAAAGCGAGGCTATAATGTTTAGACAGCAACAAGTTAAAACAGAGACTATGTATCTCTTTGTTGCAATCGAACTTCATACTTTCTTCCAATTATTGTTTATTCCCCTTGTTTTCGTGTCAGTCCTCCTGCCAGTCCTTTCACCCACCACGACTGCGGGGAGAGCTATGAGACAGGCGTCGGGGTACATAATGCGCTCAACCCTCCCGTCGAGCCAAAAATTTCTATCTCTTCTTTTCCCTTCCTCACAACCAACTCAATCTTGCCGAGCCTTCTTTCTGGGAGTAGAGCACAGTACTACTGCTAACTTTACTCATCGACCAACACCTCAACCCAAACCCCGAACTTCATCCCCAAGATGGCCGAATCGATGGAGGTCAAGGCGCTGTCCGACACCACACCCGATACGCCAACCGACAAGACCCCCGTGCAGCAGCCCGGCTGGCGCCGCCTATTATTGAAGGGGCTTCTCGTCGCCGCGCTAGCGTCGGCCGCCTTCTCTCTAGGGAGCTCTCTCGGGGCGGCCGACTACGACCGTGATTCCCCTAGTGCTTCCAATGAGAGCGCAGACATGCATGCCATGTGCTCCCGGATTAAGCAACTCCGGGAAGCAAACCATCCAAACCCAGCCTAGTGGACGCCGAAGCCGCTCGAGCTGCTCTGGGTGAGCCCGTTCGACGACTCGGAGTTTCCGACCTACCGATGCGGGAACCTGACGAACAAGGAAAAGCCGTATTGTGATTGGACCTACGTAGTGGACGACCGGGGCACGAACCTGGGGGTGGCCGTCGATGATAGGGCCTTTCAGCTGTGGTTCAAAAATCTGTGGCTGTTGGCCGAGGATTACAACGTCTATAATAGCGCGATACAGTCCCGGCAGAACTGGATCGCCCCGACGATCTTCGGCAGGAACGGCACCACCGACAGCAGCGGCAACGATGCCAGCGGCGAAAACGGCAGCGGCGACAATGGCAGCAACACATCCGCGGCCTCCGCCGAGCTGGGAGGACAGGAGGAGCACAGGTGGGTGCGGGACTGGCTGAAGGGCAACTCCACGGCGGTCGACGAGCACCATCTGGAGAAGGGTGAAGGGTATTGGCTTCAGCGGCTGGGGATGCACTACACTATCGAGCGTGTTTGCCTGGACACGTTTTCCACAATGTCGCGCAAGAGCCACAATATGGTGAGGGAGATGGATGAGCTCTAAGCACGAGAGTCCGAAGGCCGGAAGAAGGGTTTTCTCAACTGTAGTTAATTAGATCAGGGACCTGCCTGTGGTACCTACTACCTCTCTAGCTTTATCAACTCTGCTTGTTACCTACCTATAACCATGGTTCAAAATCAACCCACCACGTGCCATGCAAATCTCTCTGATGCTTTCATTGTGAACGATGATGTGTTCCAAAAGCCCAAATGTCAGTAGCATTATTATCCAATTTTGGTTGGGGGAGAGTTCGGGGAACTGGCTACCTACCTACCTACCTTTAGGTAGGTAGAGGTATCTATCTATGTACTTACAGGTAGGTGGGTACTTTAGGTAAATAGGAACCCAGGTAAATTATTGGTACGAGGTACTCGTACCTGTGATATAACATTAAGACGGAAAGATGGATTGCAGCCAAAACAAACCACGCTCGCAACAAGATGCCACCCGTCCATTCAACACCTGCCACCCTTCGTCCTACCCAGCCCCCCACTCCCGCCTTCCCCAGTTCTGAACACAGATTGCTGCACACTGCCACCGCCGCCGCCAGCACTCGTCCCACCAGCGGGTGCTCTTCTGGCTGGTGCAGGCTGCGCCACCTGTCGCGCCGGCTGTTGTACGTACTGCTGCTGTTGCTGTTGCTGTTGCTGCCGCTGGCTCGTCGGCTGTGGGTTCTGCTTCACGTACGATGACGGTGTGGTGGTTATGGTGGTTGTAGTGGTAGTGGTGGTGGTTGCAGCCGCAGGCTTTGAGGCCGTCGCTGTCAGCTTGCGTGTGAGCTTGGGGGCGGTCGTGACGATCGGGGCAGGTGGCGGCGGCGGCGGCGCTCCCTTGGCGTCGGAGATGTGGGTGCCGGAGGAGGGCTTCACGTTTGAACTAGCGGACGGCTTGGTGTGTGCGGGCTGCTGGCCGCTTCCCCCGAGACCGGTCGGGGTGCGGCCGAGAGGCTTCGGAGCGGCTTTGGCCGGGGGTTGCCTTTGTGCCTTCTGTGCCGCCGCCGCTGCCGCCATCACCGCTGCGTCCGGTGCTGCTGCAGCCGCGGGGGTGCTGTTGGACAGTGGCTTCTCGCCGGAGGAAGGGGTAGTTAGCTGTGGCGAGACCTTGTAGCCTGCCCCTTCGAGGATGACTTTGGCCTCCTTGATCTTTTCGGCTTGACCTGGTGTTGCAGTTGTATGAAGTTGTGCTGCCTGGTGCTGGTGGTTGGTGTGCTGTGCATGCGCGGCAGGATGCGAGGAGTGGTCGTCTGGGCTAGAGCCGGCGCGGCGCGGCCGCCACCACCAGGCATTGTATCGCGACGTGTGGGTTTCAGCGAAGCGGCGGGGGCTGGTGGGTCCGTGGCATGGTCTCGGCGAGCTTGACCAGTCCCTTCCGGATGGCGTTGAGGGGCAGCAGGGTTGCCGGCCCGATCCCTAGTCGGGGTTCGTGCTTGGATGCCGGCGCGGTTAGGGCTCGGAGAGGCGTTATTGTGGCCTCCCTGCCTTGCTTCTGGGCGCTGAGCGCTTTCGGGAGCACGGCCACGGGTATTGCCGCCGGATTGTCGCCAGGGATTCCGTCCGAGTGGGTCGTCGTCGGGTGAGCGGTCACGGAAAGGAGCAGGAGCAGGCGGAGAGCTCTCTGGGAGACGGTAGTCCCAGCTGCCAGACGATGCCTGTCTCTGGTGGCCGCCTCCACCTCGTCCCGAACCTGGCGCGCCACTTCCTGGGCTGCCGCCCGTCGCCCATTCGTTTGGCGGGAAGTGCCGCTCAGGGGTAGCTAGCCCCGCCGTCGGCGTCGATGGGCTCGAATGGGTAACTGCGGTCTAGACAGTATGTTTAGTTTAGCTTCACATGGATTCCCTGCCAGGGCTGCTTGCTATTTGCAATACGGACCAAGCTTCGACACCGAACGTCTGGGACGGTCAAGTGAGTAACTTACCACGAAGAGACTAATGTCGTGGTTGTTCTGACTGGCTGCCCGCAGCCGAGCCGCCATCAACCGGAAGCTCCTCTCTAAGTCGCCATCACGCCACGGAAATGGCGGGGCGTTGCACACTCTCAACTCATCCACGTCGAAGCCCCAGGCCGTACACGTCGGGCCCAGTCGCTTGAGCCCCATCTCGACTGCATCATGTAGACTCTGGACGCTAGGGGCTGTGCTGAAGGGCAGGACAGCCTCCTTCCAGTCCATGGCCAGCGTGTACATCTGCAGGCCCAGCGAGAAGGAGATCCACTTGTTCACCTCCTTGTCCGAGTCGGGTTTGGGCAGTCTGCGGAACTCGATCGTGCCGCTCTCCTTGAGGATGTTAGCGAAGTTTGTGGAGAGCAGCCGCTTCGTGACCATTTGTGCAAACACTGCGCTTCCTTCCGCGGGCAGACTCTGTTCGGGAGCCCGAGGCTCGTCTTAGATCACGCCGCCCATCAGCGCCACCACATCTCGGGCGGTGGAGCACCAATAGATGGGGTCGGCGAGGTCCTTCCAGGTGTGCTGCGCGTCGTTGTCGTCTATGACCATCGGATAGAGCTGCGTAGCCCACGAAAGGACCATGTGGTTCGGACGCGCTCACGGGGTCAGCTTGCGCTCCCTGGGCATGATCTTCTCCAGCGGAGACTTCCAGTAGAGCACCACGAGAGCGCACTTCTTCATCTGCGAGAGCGAGTACGTGTGCTTGCTGCCGTCGCGTCGGATCGGGGTCATGTGGATGTGAACAGAACACTCGTGGGTTGTTGCGATCTCGAAGTAGCGATTCAGCACCGAGAAGACCGTTGCGATCTCTTCCGGCCAGACCCTGTTCCGAGCGAATCTTCCGTGATACGACCTCACAGCCCCCTCAAGACCGAGATTTGAAAGCCCCGGATGCCGGCGGCGGTTAGTGAGCACGTCCACGAACCAATCAGCACCGTCTTTGGAATACATTACAGCCCCGTTTTACGTTCTTTATCCCGAGCCGGCAGTACAATAGGTTGGTAAAGGAATTTGAAAGTACGGAACTCACAATATGTACCCCCGGGCTCAGGCAGGTTCTCTTTCAGATTCCCCGCCGTAACGTACCAGCCGTTGTAGCCCTCTTGCGCGGCATTTGGGTTGACGTCCAGTCCGCCGTCCTTGAGAAGCTGCTCCATGACCCTGAAAAGGCCCAGGAGGTTCAAGTCTGTCGGGTCACCAAGGAGCAACTGATACGCCTCAGGCGCGCCTTCAAAACTGATCTTCGATGGGCATTGCTGGATGGCAAAAAAACGCCGGTATTTGTACCTTGGCGAAAGGACGCGCGCTCCTGATGACCGACCGGTTGAGTGGGCAGACTACAAGGTATGTATCTCTCTCTCTCTTTCCGGGTACCCACCTACCAACGTAGAAGTTAACCGACCAGTTCCCATTCTAGATGATGATCAACCTGCGCCACACTTCCTGCCCCCTTCCCTCCTTGTGCTTTTCTCCATCCCCGAACGGCTCATCCAAAATTGGTCCCCCCTCTTTTACGTTATCCACATTAGCAGCCACGTACCTCCAAAACACAGTCGCGACCCCGATCCTGCACCACACCTCTCTGCCTCCTCCTCCCCCACCACCCTCGCTGGCCGTCGACTCCTGCCTCTGAAGAATCAGGCCCGACGGGTTGTGCCCGTTCGTCACATGGACGTACAGGAGCTCTGCCGTATCCGTCTCGGCACGCTGCTCCCATCCGGCAAGATCTAGCGCCACATGCGCCAATACTGCCTCGTCGTCGTTTCCGGCGCCAGCGCCGTTGACGACGACAACAGCGTCATGCGGGAACGTCAAGCGGTCCACCGAGTCCCAGTACGATGTCCAGCCAGTGTCCTTCTTCGGTGGCGAGACGACCTTAGCCACCCGCCTCGTCAGGGCCTGCACCTCGAGGTAGTTCCGGACCGTGCCCGCTGCGGTCTCGCCCTCGCCCTCGCCCTGGCCCACCCCCACCTCTCCAAAGCCGATGACCCGAAACGGACACTTCTCAACGAGGCTTGCCAGACGACGCTCGACGTCCTCCTTGGGCGAGCAGTCGCGTTCAAATACAGAATTATGGATCGGCGCGTCGAACGCGGCCCAAGACCAGGTCGGGGCGCCGCGGTACGTCGGCCGGGCGCGCACGTCCACCTTAACGGCCCAGAGGAGCTCGCGTGCCAGATCGGCCCGCCACATGCCCGCGAAGGGGATGTACTCGTCGTCGAAGACCGAGATGGCCATTTCGGCGCCCAGACTTTGGATGGCCAGCAGCTTGTCCGCCCCGTGCGTCAGGTTTCGGGTGCAGTACTGCAGGACCATGCGCTGCCAGAGCACATAGAGCTCGTTGGCTGTCGTGTTAGCAGGCTCTTGCGGCGGCTTCTTTGTCGACTCGACTGCTGCGGATCCATCCTTCATCTCTCCTATTTCACCGCCCGTCACTGCTGCTATTGCTGTTGCCACTGACTCATCGTCGTCGACGACGTCGGGAGCAGCACCAGCACTGCTCCTCGGCCACATGTTGAACTGCCATGACCTCCCCATTTCGTTCTCCTCGGAGCCCAGGCAGGAGCGGCACTCGAAGTACAGCTTGTTCTTGCAGAAATGGATCAGTCGCGTCGACAGGCTGCGCTCCTGCATCGTCCAGCCGCGGCTGTTCCACTTGGAGCCGTCCACGTCGCCGGATCGCAAGCCGGCCTCGCGGTCGCCGAGGGGGACCAGCACCATGCTACGGCGGGCAGGGGTTAATGGGGCTGCTGCTGTGGACTCTACGCTACTACTACTGCTGTTGCTAGTTACGGAGTACGACATTTTCGCCGCTGGGATCTGGTTGACGTCGCGTGAGAGGAAGCCGTCGTGGGAGGATGTGGCGGAGGTCCTTTAGGGGCCAGGCATATCGTTGTTAGTGTTACCTGTATGGTTGGTCTTATAAATATGGGGAATGAGGAACGCAGAGTAGGGTCTGGAAAGGAACCCGGCCCTCAAGTAGGTACTCACGCAACCACAGTCACCTCCGCGTACTTGTACACCAAGTGCATCAGAACAGCCTCGTGTTCCCAGTCCTTTGCATCGTCCTGGATGATGCAAAGCGAGTCGATCCATAGATACCCGATCCCCAAGGCCTCGCACACCAACACCGACTGGTAGAAGTTCAGCGGCAAGGCGTTCAGGTCGATCCCGGCCTTCAGAGACTCGAAGTTCGCTCGCACCGCCCTCAACGGCGGCGAGACGCGGATGTCGCCCCACATGTGACTGAGCGCCGCGTACGAGGTAGACTTGAGGGCCTCGCCGTCGGTGGTACCCGCGGTCTCAATGAGGCGGAGAGTTAATCGGCCGTCTGTATCACTGGATCCGATCTCGAGTAGCCTTGTGGGAAGCCAGCCTTGCTGTGCCCAGACGGCACACATGGGATGGCTCATTTTGCACTCGCCGATCCAGCCCTTCATCATCTCGACGTTCCTTTTTGACAGTGTACTTGCGGTCGGGATCCTCCTCCGTGCAGCATGGTGCGGTGTCTCCAGATCTTTTCGCCGCAGCTCCCCGCAACTTGTTAGCAAAATACTAGTACTCGTCACAGTTCACACCCAGCATCAACCACCAATCAGAAAACGGATAGTTAGATAGTACAGTAGGCAAGTAGAAATGACTTACCGACGGAGTCGTAAACTTTAAACCCCACAGTCTTGCAAATCCGCCCATACAGCTCCTCGCCATCCTCCCCCCTCAGCGTGCTGGCCGGTCCGACATCGAAAAACAGGCTCGTGACCACAACGTCCATCTGTTCATCTAGACCAATAACCGCATCCTCGACCGCTTTGCCAATCTCTCCGTCTTTTTCCTTCTTCTTTTCCAACACCTCCTCGTCAAAAGGCTCACAAACAAACCTCACATTGTCGATTTTCACCATCCCGTCCCATTCCGTCTCGAAAAGCTCGTCGAAAATCTCGTTGTCTTCATCGAGAGGGGACACCCCCTGCTCTTCCATCGGCCGGACCGCCCATTGCGAGCGGATCGTCTTGCGGAGGAGGCGGCAGAGCTCACAGGGAGTCTCGGCTTTGGTGGAAGCACCGGCGCCAATGGGGGAATTCTTCTTCAGCTCCGGAAAGGACGGGTACGTGACCACCCGCTCGTAAGTGGTGAGGATGGTGTGCCTTCGTACGCTCGCGAGCCTGCGGCGGTCTGGGACGATGAGGGCGCAGTGCTCGCAGGGCGGCGACGAAGAAGAAGAAGGGTGGGATTCGGATTCGGATTGGATGCTGGCTAGGTTTGGGATGGGAGGGACGGGCTTGATTAGGGCGCGGTAGGTGGTTGGTGGCGGCATTGTGGGAAGGGATGAACCAACGGGGTGGGGTGAAATGAGACGAAAGGCGTAGCTAGTGAGAGAAAGGAAATAGGAGTACAGCGGGTTGGAGTGCTGGAAATGAAATGTGAAGTGAGGGAGTGAGTGATGAGAGAGAGAGAGTGTGTGTGTTGAGGTTAGAGTAAAGCTCTATGTGAAAAGGCGGGGCGGGCTGACGTGCATATGTGATCCCCGCACGACGCTGCACGCGGGCCCGGCCAATCCGGCGACCTGTGGGCGGTGCCGCCCTGGTTGGGGGAAATCCTCCACGAAGGATGATAATCAGAGAGAGGCCTTGTCGGCCCCGTCCCATAGGACGGAAACCCTGGGGTTATTATAGGGGCTATCCTATCGGGATTACTCATAGTTGATTTATAATTGCCATGCTTGTCTTGTTATACAAGACATAGTTCTAGGAACATTTTGGAAGTTGAATGTGAGTTTACTGCCAAAATTTAGAAAACGACAGAATATCAATTCCGACGGAGGCGGAGATGGTGCTGCTCATGGCTCTGGTGGTTGAGTATGGTCGCGTGGCCAGTTAGTCGGTCGGCGCCATGTCGAAGGAAGTAAGTCTGGTAGACATGTGGTTGGCAGCTCTAGCTACCTAGGCGGTAGCTATCCCTGATTATATCCGAATAGCAAGAGGCCAGTCGTGGCCACGGTAGAAATGGCCCACGACAACTTGCGGCCACTTGGGCGGATGAATGTTGGCGGAGACATCTTGCTGGCTGGCTCTGTCAGCTGTCTCGTCTCGTCTCGAAGTGGCTGTACGAAAGCCGTAACGATTCTCTCGGAGAAGAAGCGGTCACTCAACGGGAGCAGATCCTCGGACGGCAAGCTTGCGGGAGCGGACTGCGTTGTCATATCCATCCCACCCATCGCCGCGCTCAAAAAACGGGTGTCACAAAGATCTCACTCGGTTCATCCTGCTGCCAGCCACTGTGGAATGTATGGCTTGGGTCTCTGGACTTCAACATGTTCCATCCCAAGCAGCCGAAAGGAATCATCCATTACCATCCAAAAACAGTCCTGCCCGGCGCAATTCCAAATGGGGGACTCCGCCCACGACTTGCAGGCAAACCCTCACCACATCTGCTGGAACATAACATGTGCAAACCCGCGCAAGCCAACAATCGGCCACGCAAAATGCCCAACCGCTCTATGAACAGAAAACTAGTCGACTCGCGGTCGCGCTCCTGCCCGCTCCTGCTCGCTGAAGCGCAGGGCGGCAAGACATTGAGCGGTTGGCGCAACCCACCAGAGTTCCACCGCTGTGGGGGCCGATGAGGTCATAGCCATGGGTCTCGCAGCTCCCGGCTGAGGATCCCCACCGCGCCGACCTGCAAGCTGAGTGGAGGGACCCTGCGTGACAAAGAGGAAAGAGATCAGCGAGAGGAGAAAACTGCGCTCGCAGAAAAAAAAGGAAAAATCGAGTCCCGAGTGGATGTGGCCTGGGGCAATCTCCGGTGAGGATAGGGGGATCTCTGATAAGCAGATCCGAGGCAAGAGCCACGGCGGCAGGAGGGAGAAAACTGATAAGCAGATCCGAGGCAAGAGTCACAACGGCAGGAGGGAGAAAACCAAGCAAAAGAGAAGGAGGCTAAGGAGAGGGAGTGCCGGCTTGGCTATTCGCGGGAAGGCCTGGTGTAGTGCTTGTTGGGTCGACCCCTCCACGTGGAACTGTTGGACCTTGTCCAGAGCTTGATGTAGTGACATCTTGCAAAATCCCCAGCTGCTTAAGGCAGGTGCCAAAATACGGTAAATAGTAGGTACGTTGGAACGGAGACTACCGCTACATCGCTTCGATTCTTGCGATACAGCGATAGAGGCAGAGGGAATGATAACTGATGATAAGGTAGGTGCGAGACCGGATAAGTGGGAGAGACTGAGGAGATGGAGATAGAATAGAAGGATCAATGAAGAAAATAGCAAGGCCCGCTTATCCCTGTGCCATCTATCCGGACCATTTGTCTCAGGTTAAGCATAACGCGCTGGAGTTTACCGCGCACGACCTGGCTCTCTTGCAAGTCATCATTAGTGATGAAATCGCGTTACCATTCCTCCCCTCCCATTCCTCATTGAGGATGATATGCCTATCCCGATAAGACCTAGGTACCTGGTAGGTAGGCGAAAGCTCCTTCCATTACTCGCTCGCTCAGTCAAACAAAAGGGTCCAACTGGTCCCCATCGCACCCCCACCAGCCACGAGGTCTGCATGGGCGAAAAGGGTTGGTGCTCTAGAAAAGAGATCCTCACATTGACTTCAAAGCGCGTCGCCTTTCCAAGCAATGGATGCGGAGGTATGCGGTGGCATGCGAGATTAAGCGGTGAGATTAACGAACAGATTTCAAATATGTATCGGATAGCAGGAGAGTAGGTCCCTTGGAGCAGCACCAAGCTGGAGGGGGAAGAAACGGAAGAGGGGAGCAGGGGTTGGCGGGGGAACCACTGGCAGAACGGAGAGGTCGTCGGCCCTTCGTAGAGCCCTATTTAGACACCAGTTGGGAAGAGGGCGCCAGGGCCAGAGATGCGAAGACGACAGACAAAGAAAGATTAGGCGAGCGAGAAGAGATGGCAGAACAAAATCGAACAAAACCTCTGCGAGATCGGTGCCGTGCCACTACCCTGAATTGCCAAGTTGGACGGTGTCGAGCGACTCGTCTGATCTGTTCCGACATGCGGCTGCATATCGGACACCGGTTGACTCGGGTGATTCGGGCACAGGTTTGCATACATAAATGGGGTGCAGTCGGCACCGTTGGCCGCCACTCTAGCCCTATCGGGGATAGGATTTGGAGGACGACGGATATGAAGGTGGGAGCGCAGTGATTTTGTGGAATATACCGACGCGCAGACAAATGGAAAGGGGTATTGTGGGCTAAAAGATGTAGGTAGGCACGCATGAAGGAAGTCTATTGTATCCGAATACGCCAGGCTCTACGATGAAAAGGAGATGATCGGTGGGAGACTTACGTACAATACACCTATCGTAGGAGCTTGATCGGGGATCATCAGACTTGCAATGCGGCTCAAGCTTAGCTTCCTCTGATAATGCCGGATCACTGCAGGCATCGAGCCTGTTAGCTTGTTTGACGGAGAGGTCTAGGGCACTGGGTATAAGGTAGGTAGGATAGGTGAAAAAAAATAGCCTATCTCATCCAGGTGCAGTGGTGTGGTCGCCATCTCGGGCGGGCAGCTAACCTGTGTCGAGTGGAGCAGAGGGTGATGAAAGCTCCCAGGCAAACCAAATCTTATCTCTTTCCTTGCGTTCTCCATATCTGGGCACGAGCGGTAGCATCTTCTACGAAGTCGCGAAGTAGATGCTCTCGTATTCCCCAGCAGTCTTTGGCGAGGTCATCACGTCGTTGTTGACTGCACGACCGAGGGGCGGCCAGACAGCGCACGAGTCCATCACATTAAGCTCGGAGCCCTGTGCGAGATTCGTCATTGCCTGCAAGCAGGCGCGCTCACCGATTTGTATGCGATACGCCAGGTCGTCATACATATCACAGATATCGTGAAACGGCGCCGCGTCGTACCCACTGGTGGCGGCGAGCCACTGTCGTACAGCCATTCAGCCTCTTTGCTGAAATACATCTGCGGTATCCATTGCAATGAATGCAATGGGCTTGACATAGATTTTTACCCGTGCAGTGTCTGGTGGGGAGGACTCGGGGAAGACGTGAGAGGGAGGTAATGACGACGAGGTGCGCCACCTGTCTCACATCACATCACCAACGGTCATCAGGCCCACATGCCTGGTAGGTAAAATCAAGTCAATCATCCCCACGCCCTCAAATGGGTCAAAAGGCCGGGCGCCCAACAAAGTCGTAGTCGCTCGCAACCGTCGACCTGGGATATCGCGAGCGTTCCCCTTGTCACGCGCCCGAGGAGCTGGCAGTGGACAGCGGTGCATCTTTGACAGACCGCGGCGGTGCGGCCTTGGCAGATGACGATAGGGTGCGAGTGGGAGAGAATAGTGGTGATGGAAAAGCAGCTGGGGCACTTGACGTCCAGCAAGAAGATCCGGGAGAATGGCCATAAACCTTCCGGGGCACTCGCCACCCAACGACTCTTAGAAAGAAAACTGAGGTGTCCGGCATGCGAATTTAGTTGTGCTTCGCAGCCCTGCATGGGCAACACCTTTTTTTGCCCGCGGTTTCTTTCCTCTTTATTTTGTGCGTGTGGCGTCCACAATGCCATGGAAGCGTACAGGAGCTCGATGAATGTGCGAAATTCTGGAAACCTCAGATTTTAATTAGCAGGGAGGAGTTCGCAAAGGACCGAAATGTGACAACTCATCGACTTGAAGATGCGTCCAAGTCCAAGTCGCGTCATGCTCATCTATCCCGCAAGATCGAGGGTGACTACGATTAGATAAGCGTCTGCCAGGCACACCAATTGGAAGTCACACGTGACGGGATGCACTGTCGGGAAGCACCGCCAGGAACGCATGCTGCCCAGTGCGCTCCAAACCCCGGAACAACCCCAGTGGAGACAGCACCTGAATGGACCTGCCACCGCCACCAAAGCGCCAGGTGTCCAGCGAATCGCGAGCCTGTGCCAGCCAGGTGTGCTCCAGCAAGTGGTTCCACACGTCGACTCGCCTCAGCTTTTTTTTTTCTCCTCCCTTCGCAAAATTTCAATGAGGAGCCCTCGAAAGAACTCTGCACTTTCCTAACTGCGAACAAAATTTGCAAGCAAGCCTCCTGTCTGAGCGAAGCGTTAGCATTTCTAGGTCATCTCTTGATCGCTGCGATCAATCCCTCAACCTCGACCTCGACTCGATTTTGAACGATTTGACACTCGATCCAGATCCTGAGCTTTGAAGCTTTCTTATTTTTGGTGTCGACTGTCTCAAGCCTCCCATCCCTTCGAGCCTCGACACTTTCTTCTTTGTCAATCTTGCGCTGCTTCGCGTGTACGTACGTGTTGAAACCCTAGCAGATCCCATTTACAGTCCGTCCGAGCCGTTCGGCCTGTCAATCTATGTGCTGACCGTCGTCGCGCTCTCCCAGTCGCCAATTCGATCTTTCCCGCAGCAGCTCAAGCAACGATGCCTTCCCATCTCCCATCAAGCTTTGCGTCCGCGGCAGCAGGCCAATCGAACCGCGATCCTCGGGCCGGGCGTGACGGTCGCGGAAACGGGAGTGGAGAGTGGTGCGTGTTTTTCCCCCAACGCTGAGAGAAAAGATCGAATTCCTGCTGGCAGCCTTCATCCCTCCGTCTGAACCCTCTCCTATGTCTGAGCACACGATCTCGAGCGAACCAGAGACCCACTAACGCGATTTCTCCTCCCCCCCCCCCCCCCCCCCCCCCCCCCCA
>PYST01000235.1:41124-60705 GCA_003049485.1 Ophioceras dolichostomum
CCCCCAACCTCAATCCAGGTCGCGACGCGACGGCCGATCAACGAACGGCACAATGACCTTCCGCCGCTCCTCGACCACTCCATTTAACAACCAGTCGACCGCCCAGCCCACGTCGGCAAGCGAGATGCCGGCACCAGTCCAGGGTGTCCTGCAGGCGCCCGTGGCTGCCCCGGTGGAGGTGGTACCAATCGACGGCTCGTTCCGATACACACGCGACCAGCTGCTAAGCATCTCAAAGGCGCCAGAGGTCGGCAACGTCAGCGTCGAGGAGCTGTTCATTGGTAGCTGGAACCCAGCACATATGAATGGGAACTCGGGCAGGAACTGGGGCAAGACCAGCGAGAACCATGCCCCCCAGGACCCGACCGTGTGCTGGGAGGTGAGAGGACAAGTAAGGCCTATTGGCCTCCAGGAGATGACGGCAGAAGAGAAGGAGGTATGCTGTTCTTCCCCCCACTCCTCCTCAAACCCAATCAGGACCGCTATGCCGTCGTGAATGAGAATTGTGCGCTGACGTGGACGATATGATATTGCTCGTGTGCAGCTATTTAATTCGGATGTCAATTCTCCAGTAAAGCAACCGCCGCAGAACAAAGACGGCGCGCACGGAGGCGGGGCCCTGAACGGCCGGAAGGCGTCCATCTCTCACGGCAGCAACTACGGCGTGTCATCGCCCTCGAGTGCGTCGCGGCCTGGCACCCGCCGCCGTGAGACTGGAGAGACCAATGCGTATCCTGGC
Source organism: Ophioceras dolichostomum (assembly GCA_003049485.1). Taxonomy (NCBI): domain Eukaryota; kingdom Fungi; phylum Ascomycota; class Sordariomycetes; order Magnaporthales; family Ophioceraceae; genus Ophioceras; species Ophioceras dolichostomum. The sequence continues at coordinate 41,864 of PYST01000235.1, forward strand.
GGAACTGGTGGCTTGGCCTCGCCCACAAACACCGGACGATTCTCCCGCGACGATCCCGCCCCGTGGTTCGGACGCCGAAGCATCGACGACGGAAAGGAGGCCACATATGACGAACCGGAGGAGGAGCCGACACTCGTGACCCCGCGCGACCCTGTGCGTGTCGCACCGTTCAGCGGCCTCGCGCGCTCGAACACATCCGGCGCTCCGGCTGGCGGCTTTGCCGCAGCGTCGTCTCTGTGGGGTACCGGTGCTGGCGCGCAGGGCATATCCGGTTCTTCGGCGATGGGAAGCTTTGGGAATTTCTCCATGCCCACATCTACCATTGGGGACAAGCGTTTCGGCGCCTCTCGTGGAGAGAGCCGTCTCGCCCATCTAATCCCCAAGGAGAGCCAGACTCCGACCAGCGAGGCTGCCCCAACTCCGAAAGGGAACGAGACTGCTGGTGGTGGTGCGGACGCAGGACGGTCTTGGCGGCCACGTCCTCGCACGGACACCGACCCGTTCGGGGATGAGGGTGGAAACAGCAACCTGCTGTCGCGACAGAGCACGAGCCCGCCTCCGCTGCCGACCCAGGGCTCGCAGCGTGGTCTTTCCGTCTTCGAGACCCCGATCAAGGGCTCTGCTGGCGACTACGGAATGGCTGGGCTCAGCCTCGGCACCCACGCCGAGGAGGACAGCAGCCCACAGACGAACCCTTACCGCAGCCCGCCCGCCGAGCGTCGAGACGATGAGGCGGGTGGCGGGATGGGAGGTGGCGATGCGGGTGCGAGCCACGCCCACGGACTGCCTCCTTCCTCCGAGCAAGTGGCATCTGGCTTCGGCGCCATCTCTCGTGGGTTTCCAACGCCAGCTGCCGTGGAAGGCAGCGACCGTAGCCAAACCTCCAGCGTCGGTGGAACCAAGGGCTTTCCGCCCCTGAGCACCCTTGGTGGCTGGCCATCGTCAGCCACTCCTGACCGGGAGCGTCCTCAATTCGCCAACCCGTTCGGCAGCGCTCTGTTCAGCCCGGAGGTCCAGTCACCCTCTGCCCTCGGCGCCATTGGCAAGGTTTTCAGCCAACCGGGCCCCGCCTCCTCCGGCCTCAACTCAGCCGGGGGCTCTCTTCGGGGCAGCAAGCTCGGGTCTCTGTTTCCGCCGGCAATGCAGGCCCAGATGCAGCAAGATGTCGAGAACAGCCAAGATCTCCGACAAGCCAACCCGCTCGGCGCGATCGGACGTGTCGCGACGACGTCGCAGCCCGGCGGCACCGACAGCCCCATCCGAACCGGTCGCGCGGGCGTATTTGAGGACCTCTTCCCGACCTCCGAGGCATCCCGCTCACAGGGTATTTACGCCTCCGCGGGCGAGCAGCTGCCGGCGGGCCTTGCCGCTTTGGCAGGCCCCTCCTCCCAACCGCCGCAGCCTTCTTCGGCTTTTTCGACGACGGCGACAACAACGGCGATCCCCACGACGGCAGGCCCTGTTACCGCCTCCGCTACCAGCTCCGCGCCCGCTTTTGGGTCGATTCCTCCTGCCTCGTCTTCGGACGCTCCGCAGTCACACCCGCGTACAATGGTAATGCCTGATCGTATGAGATGGGTATACCTAGATCCGCAGGGGCAGACGCAGGGCCCGTTTACGGGGCTGGAGATGAATGACTGGTACAAAGCTAACTTCTTCACGCCGGACCTTCGTGTCAAGCGCATCGAGGACGACGATTTCGAACCGCTAGGCCAGCTTATCCGGCGCATTGGCAACTCTCGAGAGCCGTTCCTCGTCCCGCAGATCGGCATCGCCCACGGCCCGCCTTCTCAAGCCGGCGGCCCGTTCGCCGGCGCGGCAAGCGGCGACGCTCGGGGCGTCGTTCCCCCGTTGGTGGGCGCCTTCCCGTCGTTTGGCCGCACGCTCACGGCCGAGGAGCAAAACAACCTCGAGCGACGGAAGCAGGAGGAGCAGTTTATGATGCACCGCCAGCGTGAGATGATGGCTCAGCACCAGCAGAACGCCTTCAACAAGATGGCCATGCAGACTGGCATGCCTCCCGTTGGTGGCGTCCTGCACCATCACTCGAGCGCCCACAGCCTACAGAGCCAGCCGAGCTTCGGCAGCATGACCTCGCCCATCGGCATGCCGCCTCAGGGTCCACTTGGTGGTCTGGGGGGACCTCCGTCAGCCGCCGTGCCCACCTCTATGCCGTCCTACTTCGAGATTACAGGGGGCATGATGCCCCAGCCGGGAATGACCACGGCGCCGTCAGACTTCATGCGCGACGACCTCAACCCGCAGGAACGCCAGATGCTCGCTAGCATGTCGGCGGGCATAATGCCCGGCCTGATGCCCAGTCGGCCGGGTGCCGGAGTGGGTCCCGCCACGTCGGGACCTGTTGGCCCGTCCGGTTCGAACCTCGGATCAACTCCCGGTACCGTCGCCTCTTCGACCCTGACAGCTGCTACCGCCAGCAGTGGCGACGCAGGCCTCCGAAGTGGTCTGCCAGGTGTGGACCAGCTCCAGCCCGACTCCCAGGGGTTTAGTGCTAGACTCAAGGAGTTCCAGGAACTGCGCGCCGGGCGAGATGCTGAAGACGCCGCTCTGGGACATGGAGCGTCCGGGTCTTTGAGGTCCGGTGCGGGAAACGAGTCGGCGGGCTACCCTGCCATGCGATCTCCAGGCCAGCAGCAGCAGATCCAGCACGAGGCGGCGCAGATCATTGAGGAGATGAAGCAGGCTGCCGCTCAAGAGACCAAGCAAAAGGCTGCCGCCGCCGCCGCCGCCGCTGTAGCTGCAGCTGCAGCAGCCCAACAGCAGCAGCAGGCGTCACCGTCGCTGTCGCTCACTCAGCAGGTCCAGAAGACCCAGGCCGCCGCGGCCAAGCAGGCCCAGCCAGGTCTTCCCATGCCCTTCCCGCCGCCGCCGGCCAGCATGGGCACTCCCATCGCGGCACCCACGGCCCAGCGCACCCGCTCTACCCTGCCTGAACAGTACGCCACCAGCCGCTCTCAGTCGGGCACCCCCGAGAGCCTGTCGGCCAGCCAGACTGCTCCCCCGCCGCTGGCGCCTTGGGCTCGCGAGCCGGGCGAGTCTCAGAAGGGACCCAACTTCAAGGAGATCCAGGAGGCCGAGGCGAAGAAGGCCCAGCGCGCCGAGCTGGCCGCTGCGGCCGCTCGCCGCGCAGCCGTCGAGCAGGAGGTCGCCGCGGTCCGCGAGCGCGAGAAAGCCACCGGCGCCGGCGTCGCCGCCATCCTGCCAACGTCCAGCACCTGGGGAAGCGGCTCGCCTGTGACCGCCACTGGCGCCAGCAGCCCGTGGGCCAAGCCCACCATCGCGTCAACCAAGGGCGGCAGCGTCGCCGCTCTCGGGGGCACCAACGCAAGCTTCGTCTCGTCGAGCGGCGCCGTCGCCACAGCAGTGACCGAGAAGAAGAAGACCCTCGCCGACATCCAGCGCGAGGAGGAGTCGCGCAAGCAGCGTCTAGCTAAGGCGCAGGAGCAGTCCGCCGCTGCTTCGGCCGCGACGGCGCTGGGTGGTGGTGTCGGTGGGGCGAGCATGGGCAAGCGCTACGCCGACCTCGCCGGCAAGGGGGGCTCCGGACCCGGACTCGGACTCGGACCGATCCCTGTTGCGGGCACCGGGCCGGCCGTCGGCAGTGGATGGGCCACCGTCGGCCACGGCGGCAAGGTCAAGGCGCCGACCGGACCTGCGGCAGCGCAGGGGCAGGGACAGCAGCAGTTGCGCACTGCTAGCATCGGCGGCGGCGGCGGCAGCTTGAAGTCGCCTGCCGCAGGCGGTGCTGCGGCCAAGACGGCGGCAGGGGCAGCAGCAGCTCGCCCGGGCGTCTTGCCTGTTCAGTCTAAGGCTGATGCGGTCACTGTTGCAACGGATGAGTTCAAGAAGTGGGTTCGTCGCGAGCTTGAGAGGGGGATTACGCATGGTATTGATAGTATGTTGCTTCTTTCCCTTTTTTTCTCACTGGTGATGTCTCTGGCCTGTTTTAATCTGGTCTGCTACTTTTACTCTACACCATGGCTTCCCCTGGTCTACTATCATTGCCCCATACATACCATGGCTTTACTCTGATCTGCTCCTGTCACTCTACACCATGGATCCTCAATATCTCATAATTGACACACCGACCACGTTCCCCTACAAACAGTCGATTCATACATCTCCACCCTCTTCATCCTGCCCCTCGACACGCAGCTCATCTCCGAGGCCGTCTACGCCAACTCGACCACCATGGACGGGCGCCACTTCGCCGAGGAGTTCGTCCGCCGCAAGAAGCTCGCCGATAAGGGCGTTGTGGAGAAGACGCCCGCCGGCGCCAAGGGAGCGTCCGGCGGCGGTCTCGTCTTAGGCGGCATGTCCTCGTCTTCTGGAGGAGGCGGAGGCGGTGCCGGAGGCGCCGATAACAAGGGCTGGAGCGAGGTCGCGAAGAAGGGAAGCGGCGGAAACAATAACAATAACGGTGGGAACGGAAACGGCGGCTCTGATGGCGGCGCCATCCAGGGGGCGGGCTTCAAGGTCGTGCCGGGTCGGAAGCGGGGGAAGAAATAAGCTTGCGTCCCTGCCTACCTACCAACTCGTCTTGGCTGACTCGCTAATCTTCCTCGCTTCTTGTCCGTCTTCTTTCCCTGATTCTGTTGGTTGTTCGAGTGTAGGAACGAAGGGGGAAACAACCTCACGGGGGCAAAGCAATCCATATTTATTATCACACCCCACTCGCCAGGATGACATGTCTTTGTTTTCTCCTGTATGATCTATCACCTCCACTCCTCTCCTAGACGCGTGTCATGTCCCCCGCATTCTATTCAGAACCTAAGCAAGTACCTGAGCGAGGAAGTGAGCGAGGAAGTGCGAGCATCAGCAGGAAGGCGAGGCCATGGACTTGACCATGCACATTATACCTGTCTACTTCATCCCCTTCCCTGGTTCGTTGTTGGTTGTTCTTTGCGTTGTATTTTATAGCCTTGTGTCAAGTACATCCTTCCCCAATCCATCGTCCCCCTTGCGTCCGTCCGTCTCTTCATGTTTTGATGCTCGCGATGCTACCCTAGTCCGTCATCACTACGTCGAAGTCCGGATGGCTTCGGTTTTGCCTGCTTTCTCGAGGTTTCTGTTTCTTGGACTTGCGGCCTGTAGCTGCTTCGGTAGTTGTTGGTGGTTGCACATGATGGTGTCGCAGAGGGAGGGCACTCGTACGTTGTTGTAGCATAGCTGTGAATATCACTTCTACCACCTCTTTATGGGCTGAGTTGTGGGTGGATCGACCACTCCCAGGCTCGGTCCTCTAGGGAACTGGGTACCTAGGTACCTACCTATCTTCAGGTCGGGTCGTCTCTCACTCTGCTCGCTTTTTGGGGCGGGGCGGGGGACAATCTTGAACCTGATGTTTGGTGAGGTGATCTTCACGCCCGCCGTTGCTAGTCATTCGTTATATATAGCCTTGTATTGATACTGCGTTATTGCTACATGATGTTGCTGGGACTCGGTGCGAATGATGATGAGCGGGACCCCTCCACCTGATTGGCAGGTAGTATTTGCCGCTTTCTTGACGAGCTGGACTATGTCAAGAAGGGTTCCTTTACGTTGGAATCCCCGTCTGATCTCTGGTGATAGGTAGATGCGGCGCACTTCGCAAGTCGCAGTCTAAGAGGAATCATTATTCGCGTGCTCCAGTTGCATAGGTATGCATCAAACAGGGACCCTAAGGAGTAACCAGGTGAATACGGGTTCTAGGCGATTATTAGGCCCCAGTTTTCTGCTTGAAGAGATCATGTGAGATTCAATGAACTCTTCGTCAAACAGAATGCAGATATCGTTCTTCGTATAGCATATTCGACGTGATGATGTCTATTCGAAGGACGATCACCCCTAGGTGCAGCTTCTAGATGGGCTTTGGCTTAGCACGTGCGCCAGCCTACCCCACCAGTTTTGCCCACCAATCCTTATTACCCCGCCAATGAGCCTGCGCAGCTTTGGAAGGCAATGGAAATTTTTACCAAGAGAGAAACAGTCATCATCAGAGGCACAATTTTTGCGCCCAGTACGAATTATCGAACTTGGAAAGAGCTAGGATTTGAGCCACGGCTTTCCGCGTCAGGTCATGAGCGCCGCCGATTCCTTCTCCCAGATCGCTGCGGGCGAGTACATCTCGGTCCTGACTTCAGACCCTGCCCGCGTCCTGATTCGGGACTTGGTGCGAGGGCTGTACAGCAGCAAAAATGGCGTCGAGAAAGCCGGCGTCAACGATGACAGCAGCAATAGCAGCAGCAGTAGCAGCGAGGAGGTGACGGCGGCCCACGTGGCTGCCGTTGGACTGGCCGCGCTCAACGCTTTCCTCCAGCTGAATGTCACTGGCCCTGTGCTAGAGTCTGTTAACACTGTCGAGAGAATATTCAGTGATGAGCTCGGCACCGCGGGTGGCGATGACGCCACGAGGCCAGAAAGCAACAGCCCATCTCCACGCAAGCCAGCCCAAGATGCCCGAAGCCTCTGCCTCAGGTCCTTAGACGTGGACGGTGTGTCGGTGTACCCGTACATACCGAGCATTGAGCTCTTCGCTCTCGCCAGATATGCGCTCGCCAGCCGGTTAGCGAACCTGTCAACCCTTGCTATCAGCCAGCTGGACGCCGCCACCGCCACCGACATCGCCCTAGCTAGTGTGCCATGGCTGCAGCTGCGCGTCCACGTTTGGCACCACAGACTGTTCATTCATCCCAACGTCGGGTCCAACTCGGGCTTCAACAGGGGTGCGCAATGGAGCGACGTGCCCAGTCTTCAGGAGGCGATACTGAAGTCCATGGCCGAAGCAGAGGAGGCCCTTCCACCAGGTTGCACCAGCACTCAGCGGGGACAGTTCTACGTCGAGAAGGCCAACGTGTGCATCATGCTGGGACTGGAGGCAAAGGCCAAGGCCGCGCTGGCAGATGCATCCATGACCACGGGATTCGTGTATGCTCTCTCGGGAGCGCTGGGGAAGCGCACGAGGTTCCAAGAGAACAGCACCAGCCAGCTTGTAGTCCTCGCCAAAAGCGCAGTCGAGGCCGACGCCAAAACTCAAGTGGCCCCTGAGGCACTACCCCTCAACGACGACACCCTCCTCGAGAAGGTCGACTTCGCCGACGCCAAAAACGATTTAGCTCCTACCGACTCAAAATCTCATCTCCCTACTGAACTCCGCGACATTGCGCCTGACGCCCAGCCGCAGCTCTCGCCGCTAGATCAGATCATCCTCCTGGCGGAGGCGACGCTGAAAGACGCCCTCTCGCCTGTCGACAGCCTAACGTCGGAGGAGATCCTTCCCTTCGCGGAGCGTGTGGTGTCGGACCAGAAGTCGACTAACTGGCAGATATACACACAGGCGCTGCTGGTGCGGTCGCGCATCGAGGTCCATCGCAGCCGCACCGTCGAACGCGGCGTGCTGCAGATGCAGGCCGTTGTGGACCAGATCCTCGTCGATACTACGGCAGTTCCTGCTGCGACAGAAGCTGCCTCGGGTGATAACAGCAGCAGCGCCGTTCCCGTCATCACTATCACAGAGGCAGGCGCAGAGGAAACACCCACAGAAACAAGTACAACCACCAAGGAGAACAACAAGGAAAACGACATCATCATCAACAAACCCACCTCTTTCTTCCCCGCCGCCGAGCCATCCGACACCGCTCCCGTCCAGACGCGCCTTCAGTACATCCACGCCCTCTCCTCCCCACCGCGCTGGCACCTCGAGTCCGAGCTTGCCTTCGCCTGGACCGGCGTCGGCTCGCTGGTCGCAGCACTCGACATCTTCAAGCGCCTCCGCCTCTGGGCCGAGGTGGCGCTCTGCCTCGCCTCGGCGGGGGCACACGCAGACCAGGACGACACAGGCCGCGGCCTCGGCGGCGAGGAGAAGGCGCGTGCCGTGCTGCGCTGGCGACTGTTCAACCCTACGGACTCCACCGACGCAGACGCTGACGCTGCTGCGAACACGGATGCGGCTGCCGCCAGCCCCGACGTCGACGACCCGAACGTCGACGTGTCGGCCCTGCGCAGCTCGTCATTCCAAGGCTCACCCCGCGACCCAGCCCCACCTGACGCGCCACGACTGTTTTGCATCCTGGGAGACGTCGAGGACGAGCCCGCACACTACGAGGCCGCCTGGGCGATCTCGGGCGGGCGCTACGCCCGCGCACAGCGGTCGCTGGGCGAGCACAGGCTGCGCAGGCAGGACTGGGCCCGCGCGCGCGAGGCGTACCTGCTGGCCACGGCCGCGAACCGGCTCAGCTCCGAGATGTGGTCGCGGCTGGGCGACATCAACCTGCGGCTGGGCCGGTTCGCAGACGCGGCGGAGGCGTTCAGGCGGGCCATCGCTGCCACTTCTACTGTGGCGGGGGACACGACCTCTGGGGCGGCGGAGGATGCGCGTACGTGGAGCAATTTGGCGAGTGCGCTTTATAGTCTTTATTGCGAGGCTGTTGATGAGGCTAAGAAGAAGAAGGAGAAGGCGAGGGGGGAGGAGGAGAAGGGTGGGGACGATGATGACGAGTACACGAATAAGAAGGTGGAGAAGGAACAGGAGGTTTCTACTACGGGTGATCTATCTTCTTCTGCTACCAACGGCAACGGCAACGACAGCATCGAGGTGCCGGTGATTACTGATGACGATGGCGATGACGACATCACGTCAGTTACTACTACAAAAGCCCCCGACACCAACAACAGCAACAACACCCATGATCCCGCCACATTACTCTCCCAATCCATGGCGGCGTACAAGCGCGGCGCCACGCTCGCCCACTCCAACTGGCGCATCTGGGACAACGTCATCACGCTCGCCTCGCGCGTCTCCCCCCCAGCCGTCAACGAGATCCTGCCGGCTCTGTCCGAGATCCTCCGCATCCGCGGCACCGAGGACGCCGTCGACGTCGGCATCCTGCGCCTTCTGCTGGATGAGGTCTTGCTTTCTACCCCTGCCCCTGCTCCTGCTCCTGCTTCTGCTTCTGTTTCTCCTGCTGCTTCTCCTGCTGCTTCTGCTGCTGCTCCTGCTGCTCCCTCTGCGCCTACCGGCGTGTACGAGCCGCCGAGGGGAACGCTGCCGAGACGGGTAGTCGATCTGGTAGAGAAGACAGTCGTGCCGATGATTACGACGCGCTCGGAGCTGTGGAGTCTTGTGGGGAGGGAGCGCGCGTGGAGGAGGGATTGGGCTGGTGCGGTGGACGCTGCGGAGAAGGGGTGGCGGGCTGCGATCGGTGCTGGGGGTGCGGGTGTTTCTGGCGGAGGCGGTGGTGGTGCGGCGTTGCTGGCTCCTGGTGCTGCACCAGCGGCGGCTGGGCCGAGGAAGGGTGACGGCGATGATAGCGAAGGAAAGGCGAAAGCGAGGGCGGACTGGCGAGTCGACGAGGCGGCGTTCGACGAGCTGGTGAGGAGGACGGACGAGCTGGTTTCTGTGCTGGAGAACTATGGGCCGGATGTGGAGGGGGTTGGGAGCAGGTGGAGGGGGAAGGCGAGGACGGCGGTGAAGAGCGTGATGGGGAAGGCGAGGGAGAGCTGGGAGGGGAGTGAGGGGTGGAAGGCGTTGGAGGGTTTGCTGGATGGGCTGGCTTGATAAATTAGGTAGTACCTAGGCAGTTATCTACCTCTAGATAGGTATCTTGTTGGTTAACTTCGATCTATGAGTATCTACGCACTCTTTGCTTGATGAGTGGGTGAGGCTGTTCGCACATTTCGCCGGGGGTCATCTCATCAATCGATTGCGTTGGGTGCTGGGTGGTGTGACGAGTACGTACGCGTCTGACCTCCAGGGCTTGCGGGCGCTCTCGAATCCCTCAGCTCAGATCAAATTCCTCAGGCCCCTCCCTCAGGTCCCTCAGGTCCCTTCCCTCTTTTCCCCTTAAGTTAGCTATTACATGGCTACGGCGGCCCAAGCCCGGCAGCTCTAACGCACATATTTCCCTCCCTCCCTTGCTTCACGCAGGGGGTGTTTGAGACCACCAACCACCGCCATCCTCCCCTATCTTGCGTGCAGTGCAGCCAGCGCCCAGTGGTCCAGATTCACTGACATCCCGCAGGAGACGAATCTGGCCATGTCTCAGAAATCAGCGCAGCGCGCCCCAACCGCGAACTTGGATGGCTGGTAAGATAAACACGGGAGATGTCACTGGCAGGTGGAGTTGAAGCTAGGGAGGCAAGCATGGGTGTTGGGTGGGTAGAGTGGGGAGGGCAAGACAGGAAAAAGCTCTTGGGCGCTTGACGGTGCAAAGGTTAGGTCCACGATCGGGCGTGGTTAGGATTCGCTGTTTCTCTTCATCCTCCCTCCCTCCTGCCAACGCATTAGGAGGTTTGTTCCAGCCCGCCCGCTGGGTTTCCCGCACTGATAGCAGGAAGGGAGTTTGTAAACCAGTTTGTAACCGCGAATACCTAGCTGGGTAGATAGACAAGCAGTCCACCGTTTGCTTTTCATCCCATAACAGTCTCACTCACCGCTAACCCGACAAGCAAGGTCTCCCTTGCTGGAATGCAGGGGGTCGCTGTGTCGGCAGGGAGGGGGTCGAGGGACGGCACGGCAGAGGGGAAGCAAGATGTGCTGGAAGGGGGATGGTCTATCAGCCGCGTTTCGCCACCACACTCACCCACCTCCCTCTTCGCTCATCCAGGAGACCAATTGGCACGCCTTTGGCCGGACCGCCATGTCGTTCAGCTAGCCACTTTACTCCTGGAGCATGTTCTATGTGCCGACCGATCGACCGACAAACCGCCCCGTAACCCGGGAACTTTCTCTCATCATCTCTCATGGCTCTTTGCTTTTCCGATCTGGTCCCCTCGTAAGCAATCTAAAAGTACCATCTCACTACCTTCCTTGCCGACTAGCTAGGTATAGAGCCTGAATGCAATGTCCGGAACATAAGAAGTAGGCTCACCACTCACGGTCACGCAGCATTTCGCCACCAGAGCCCATGGACAGATGAGTTCCTCCACGCAATACCTGGGTAGTTAACACACACCCTATCGCGTAGATTACTGGTACCGACATAGATAAGTGCCTAGTCCAGAGTTGGAGAAATGAGAGAAAAAGGGAGAGAAAGAGAGAGAGAGGGAGACAAGACAAGCAGGTGGCGATTAGTACACAACGCAGACGCCACGGCTAGATACCCTGGATCCAGAGGGCCAATGGCGAAGGAGAACTGCCGAGAAGCAGCAGCCTTGGGGTTTCAGATGATGCTTGGAGTTATTTCTTGCATGTCCACCTGCCTACCTACTAAGGTACCCTACGAGGGAGAGAAGGTGTGGAAAGAGCAAAGGAGAGATCAAGGGAGAGAGCAAGGGGGTCCTGCGTCTCGCCTCTTTTTCGATTTTCATCTATGAGACTCTTTCTGTCGGTTTCCTTCTCATTGGAGATGTGTCTCTCGTACTCCCTCACTCTCTTTTTCCCCTGCGCCCGGAAGTTCTGGAACTCGCTTTTAACATAAAGAGACACGAGCGAGGACGGGTGGCGTTCAAGTCAGATATCCAGAGGTATTGGCCGGGGGCCATTTCTTGGGTTTTAGTGCGAGTAAAGTACTTGGTACGTGATTGCTGCATCGCGAGAGCTTTCTCCAAGGAAGAGCTGGCCGAGCACGAAGAGATGAGGGGCGTGGTGATTAGAGGGTGCAGCAAGAAGCCGCGGTTCTGCATTCACCGCCGTTCGGCAGTACCTACCCTTATAGGTGGGTGAAGTGAAGTGGTTGGTAAGTGTACGTAGGCGAGTACGGTCGACTGGGATGTTCCTCCGTCGAATTGCCCTTTGGACGGTGGGTTGCCTTCTCAACTACCTTGGTACCTAGGTATCCTATCGTCTGTCCGCAGGAACCCTGTCTGTCCGCGCCCTGCGCCAATCGAAGAGTTCTCGAGACTTCCCTCCGTCATGCCATGTGTGTTTCCCCAACTCTGCACCTCGGGCTTCCGTAGATGGCTAGTGACCTATCTGGCCCCCTCCCTATCCAGAGATAGATAATAGTCGCGATCGGTCCCCATGCAACCTCCTCGGCATGTAGATGGAGTAGTATGAATGATTTCGGATGAGGAAACACCAACGCCGGACTCTGAAGATCGGTCGGCCGACCTTCAGGTGTCCTCAAAACGCCCCCGTGCCGCCTCATCCCTGGTTGTGAACCCTTTATTTTTCGCGAGGTGTGAGTAGCACGACCCGCTCTGCTCGGCCGCCTCAGCACACTTTGTCTCCCTTTGGTGTTCTACTTGCCTCTTGACTCGTTGTTCCAGTATATATGTACCTAGGTAGATATGTACTTACATATCTTCCTTAGGCACTAGTAGCTTCTGGCTGACAGGGATATGCCTGTCTCTACCTCGGGACGACAGCTGCATACGAGCCTGAGAGGAGCGAGAACTGGGCCCACGGCTTGCTCGCGGTGCTTTTAGAGTTGCTCTCTTGTGGTGTTGCCTCCTTGGAGAAGCAAGCGGCACAGACCTATCGGGACTCTGAAGCGCAGCTAGGGCCACAGATCGCTTCCTGCCGAACTGCTACCGACTTCGACCCTGGTAGGTACCGAGGTAGCTGACTGATATATTGGACCTTAGTCGAAGAGTTGCACCATTAGGCAAGCTAAGAAGCTGGAGCTCGTTTTGATATGTGATCGATCGTGGCTCCCCCTTTCGCCACCAAATATATTTGCAGCAGAGTGTTGGCGGTGGGCCGTGCGACTCTTCACGGCATATTGATGCCCACGCGCCACCGCCTGTTAGTGCTAGCCTGGCCTGGGTCGGCGTTGACGTTGTTCATCACGCTACGCTACTGTCAGCGCCGATGTATGGACTGGGGAGGGTCTGCTACTAGGGCCTCCTCGGCCAGAAGCCCTTGGCGGACGCCGGATGGCCCCTCATAATCCGCCCATTTTCGCTTCCGATACGATCCCACGTGCTCTGGTGGCGGTGACAGATTTGTTCCAGTGCCAGGCGGCGTACTCGCTACTGCTTCATCCGCTAGATCCGCCCTGTCCCCGTTCCGTTCGTTCTCCCGCTGCTTCCGCCGTGCTGCCTCTCTGTGTTATGTTGTGCTGCAGTGATTTCGTTGTGCCTCTGACCGGCTTTGGAGGTACTGCGTTTTTTAAGGGGATTGCGTTGTGGTATCTCCTGGTGTGTCTTAAGTGTCTCTTACCCACTCTGTCAGAGCGAGCTTGTGTCTCGCCCTCGGCGTTCGACTTGAGACAGGCGGTCTTTGTCACGGCTGCTCCTCCCACGCACGCAAGACACGCGCCCATACACGTAGACACACTGGCTGTCAGGCACCGGACAGAGACAAGCAGAAATCGAGCTGGCAGGGGGGATGAGTGGGCATCTGGACTGCCGACTGCCGACTGCCTCGGGCATCAATTGCATTCTCAGGCATCGCTACATAGAACGGCAGGAGTTGCCTTCCGCCTGCGGCGTTGGTCCAGGCAAAATAGCAACGGGGCATGGGCAATCCGTTTCCGTGGTAGGATTTGGAATCCTGCCACAAGAAGGAATCGGCGCCGCTGCGCGGCAACTCAAAAACCAAGAGATTGCGCCGCCCCTCGTGCAAGCCTTCCATCGAGTCGAGACAAGGGTGGGTGTTCTGGCCCTTGGGACTTGATGGCATGGGACTCGGAACGGGAAGGGATCTCAGATACATGCTTGAAGTGGACCACGCTGCCGCCTCCTAATTTCCCTCTGATGTGTACCTCGGCAGAAAAGTTCACATTCTTTGCCCGCTTTCTTTCGACTTTGACAGTGCCGCCTGCTATTAACTCACTCAGAGCAACATGTGGATGGAACATGCCGGGTTGAGAGCACCAATTGCCGGCTGGACCACGTTTTGTGCGGAAGTAAGGCCTGCTAGAAGTTGGGCTTGAAGCTGGAATAAGGGCCTCCGTGGTTCATGGTTGGTGCTGGAGGCCCACCACTTGCAAACGGAGTCCAGACGGGATCGGGACGGGTCGGGATCCCGCATATTCCTTCAACCAGGCGTGAATGAGAAATCGCAACAGACCCTTTGTTGGTCGTTGCTAGGGTTCCTCGACTGTTGGATCTCGCTGACCGTCTTGTTTTCCAGGATACTATCATTGCCGGGAGAAGATGAGTGCCCACCCCTGACCAGCCTTTTCCTTAGTACCTACTACCGCCACTGTATCGGCCGTGCTGACTGCCGAGATGTCATGCCATGCATGCACAGTGAGGAGATGTGATTCCCACCTCCTATTTCTACCTCGACCCGGGCGCAGATATATATCCACCTTTCTACTCATCCCAGGACCGCCTGACCATTCTCAGATCGACCCGCCCTGTCATGTCGTACAAGGAAAGAAAATACTGGCCATCATGGATACTAGTACAGTGGATCATACAGTTCGCGCACCGGCGCCTCTGTCGCCACTCACTCTGCGCTCCCCTGACCGGGCAAGATCGCTCATGTGGCCGCCGTCTCTCCCGTCTACCCGCTCGATGAAACCGAGTCCAGTGCTCCTGGAGATAATGTAGGCAGCCGACCAGTCCGAAAGTGACACTCCCCAACTTGCCCCGTGGTCCCCTCCATCCCACTCTTGTGTCTCCCTCTCAACCCGACCACCTTTGTCTTCATCCTTGCTGTGTAGGTACGTGCTAGTATTGATAGATGTACCAGGTAGGCGTACCAAGTAGGTAGCGCGTACACCCTTGCACATGCTGAACCTGATGCCAAATCTTCGTGCGAGAGGGAGAGAGGGGGGAGAGGGAGAGAGCTTAAGGCGAAAGTAAGGAGGAGAGTGGTGGAGGGAGGGAGGACTCAGGGCAACGTGGGTAACAGCACACATGCACGACGCGAACCAGAAAGGAGAAAAAGAAAACAGTCGCCGCTGGCTTTTTCTACTTGTCTATCCCAACTCCACCAGGCAGCCACGCTGAATAGTAAGTAGATGGAGAAAATTGCTTGGTTCGCTTCGCTCTCTGGGTTCCCAGCCTCCCGGTTCGGAAGAAAATCCCCACAGGACGCCACAGCAACACGGCGGGCGGACGACGGACATCTGGCGAGAGAGGAGAAAAAAGCCAGACCCCACAATGGGCCGCTGGCTTCCCGGCCTCACGCGCACACGCGCGCACGTATGCCGCAGCTTAATCAATTCCTAGGCGAGATATATGATCGAGCAGACCACTACGATGGAACTTCGTCTGCTGTTGTGAGACTGGATGATTGTCTACTTTTCCAAGCCACGTAGACTGGGAGATAGGCCAGTTGCTCGCCTCGCCTCGCTCGAGGGTGAAAGAGAAGCCACCACTTAATTAATAGGCTAGGTAGGTAGTTTGCTGCAGAGATCGGCAACCCGGCGTGCGCCGTCACGCCATGCCCGGCCGCCACCGGAACAGCCAAACAGTATGTAGCGATCAGACGAAGAATAATTACATGATACGGACCCGCAGATATGATGCTAGGACAGGGGATCGGGAATTCTCCCTGCAAGCCTCGATCTGCCCGCCGCCTCCCACGCATGGCGAGCGAACGCACGCACGCACGCACGCACGCACTGCGAACTGCCGGACAACCACCACCAGTTCCATCAACATCACCGCCGCCACCGTCACTAGGGCGATCTTACCTGACCAATGACTAGTATACATACCGCTAGCGGCATAGTATGATATTAACCAGATGAGGCGGGCGGCACGCAGAGCAGCGGTGAGGCGGGCGGGCGGCGGTGAAGAGGCGGCAAAGAAAGACAAGCTGCCTCTCTATCAAATAGTGACAACTGTAGAGGCAGTGAGCTGCCGTGAAGGTATGTACCTAGGCAGGTACCTAGGTAGCAGTTGGGCTCACACGTCGTAGGACTCCCAGTCACTGCGTGGGTTTGTGTTGCGGGTGGCTTTCGGAAATTAGGTAGGTAGGTAGGGAGTTAGACGTGGTGCTATGCTTCCCCCCAGTTGCTCCTCCGGGGGGCCTGCTACCAACAGAGTGAGTACCTAGGTACCTAGCTAGGTAGTGGCATTCCACTACGATGACGAGAGAAAAATAGATCACATCCGGGACTGCTTGCAGAATAAAGAAATTTTTGGGTAGGAACTACGGCCTTACTACCGAATGTCCTGGGGTAGGCCGATCGACAAGCTTTGGACAATATTTCAGGGGGTGGTGCATCGTACGGTAGGTACATCTCGCTCTCTCTTTTCCCCTTCCCCCGGCTTTGCTTCATTGCACCTTTTCATGGATCGTTCGTGGAATTTCCTTTTCGCTTAGAACGGTAATTAACCTGCACGCTGCCCTATCGGTGCTAATAGTAGGTGGTGTGTGGGGACTCGCTCGCTCGGACAGGGAATGAACGTGGGATCCGAAGCCAACAAGAGAAGAACGTTGGGGAGCAAGGCAACGCTGACCTAATTCTGATATTCGCCTTGGTAGGTGCGGGTTGCCTAGTAGGCTTGGGATCCATGGCTGTTGGTATATCGTCACCCACTCATCTACGCATCTAGTATGCATCGAGCAGACGCCGTGTGACCGTTTCGTAGAGTAGGCCCTCGCGTCCCTTCTTCTTTTACGGACGTAATGGTCCGCTTGAGGTGGGTAGGTAGGAGGCGTCTTGGAGGCTTTCCCGCGTGTGGATAAAGGGAGTACAGTAGTGCAGTCAGTCATTGGAGAGAGTGCCAGGTAAGCCATGGAGGTGCTAGCCGATACAAGCAGACTTGTCTGCAGTTGTGTGTGCCAGGTACGTAAGGGGGAATCTACCAGTACCAGTATGGTAAGGTACCCACCTCGCTCGTAGCGGAAGGTTGTGTGTGGTATGATGATGTAGTTAGGCTGGGAATGTGAGCAGGCTACGCGTCTCGCTGCAGGATCGTCCGAAGAAAGAAAGAGACTGGAGACTGGTTGCCGGCGGTCGGCATCGCGCGCGAGGATACGCGGGTAGCCGCATGATCGCCGGTCATCTGGTTGGCTGCTCTGTTTTCGAGGGTGGCACCCTTTTCTCTTCGTCTCCTCGTCCTTCTTGCCGTTCTTCTCCCCCCTATCCGGAGTTCTTCGGCTTCTTGATGTGACACAGCCCACCGCCGAAGCCAATTCTTCCATAGGATCAGTAGGTGGGTAGGCAGGTACTAAGGTAGCAGGTACCTACCTCGGCTAAGCGGGCTAGCCCTCAAGCTGGTCTGTAACTAACTGGTGGTCCCGCTGAATGGGCCGCCGTGATGGGTCTCGCCGAAGGGTGGTTGGTCGGTTAGAGAGTAAGTTGGGTGGTGATGCCTTGGTTCCTTTCGCCAATCTCATGCGACTTTTGCTCCTTTCATGCGCGGTTGGGAAGGGAACCCGATCTCGTCCATGTAGGTAGCCGTGGTTTGTTGACAAATGACACGGGAACGAGCAATGTTGAGATGGTGTTCTGCGGCAAGAGCAATGGCCAATGGCCCCCAGCCCCAACCAGCCCCTCCTCATGCGAACCCTCCCTCCCTCCAGAAGGGAAGTTGTATGATCGGGCCACGTCGTTCTGTTGTACAAACGTCCGCTGATGCGTTAAAAATGTAAAAAGTGCAGGTTTAGGCTCGTGCTGATGATGATGATCGTCTCACGTAGAAAGGGCCTCGAAAAATCACGCAGGACGTTGAGGCCGGTGAACGGGTGGTGAACGGGTGCCCGCAAGAAACCCAACGGGCCACAGACGCCCGTTCTTTTTATACAGTTGATAGCGGCTATGCCAAGTACGGCCGTTGTGTGCGTGCACTTTGTATGGCTGTCTGGGGGATAGGATAGGTGCAGATGTGGACTCGGCTCGAGCTCTGTGTGTGCGTGGTCACCACCACAGCGGCAAGTTGGGCTGCCTGGGGGCTCTGTGGTCCGAGGGCACAACGACGGCTGCCGACAGTATATCGAAAAAACGGCCCCAAAGGACCGGGCACGTCGGCCAGGCTCTCGGGTTTTTGCGGGGCAGTCGAAATAAGAAGATCGGAAGGAGGAGGAAGGAGAAGTTCAAAAAAGGCTCCTGAATGGAGGGATGTACCCAATACCGGCGGCCGATTGGATCGGGTGGCCGCTGTAACGAGCAGCGTGATTGTAAAAGAGCTTTCAAGGCGCATGCACTGCTGTGCGACTGACGGTCGTGCATGTCCCATCCATCATCATTCGCTGTCCGCGATGGCTGACTCCGCACCTGATGAAGAGGATGCTGGCCTTGATTTCTGAATTGGCAGCCGGTAGTCTTTTCTCACCCATCCCATGCCCCCGGAACTGGTCGGTCCCGCCATCGACGGTCTCATTGTCAGGGCTTGCGGCGACCACTTAGAATCCGCCAAAAGAATGCTCGAGGCAGGGAATCCCACCCGAGACTGCGGGATGCCCATACAACTTTTGGCGAATCGGGGTGGGATTGATCCGAAGCTAGGGATTGATGACTTCTCTTCTTTTTTTTGTCTTTTCGTATGCCCTCCTCTCTTCGCGTGGGGGGGAGCCTTTTGATGTGATGTGATGGTGCGGTAGTGGAATGAAAATGTTGGCCCATGCCGCGGCCGGCAGGCCTGCGGGCGAAGCTGGAAGTAACACTTGGAGCAGATGGGACAGATGGGAAGACTGGCTGATGTGATAGGACTGCATTTTAGGTTGGGCATTGTGCTCCAACATCCCGACTTCTCGGTTCTACAAATTTTCGACCTCTGGTCGATGCTCGCCTGTTATTCTCCGGATATCGTGCGTAAGGCGTATATACGAGCAGTGCAGAATGGTGCAGGACAAGCCAGCCCAGGCAGCCCAGTCCAGTCCAGTCCAATTTATCTGGAGGCTAGAAGAACCCTCTCAGAGGAAAATATTCTGACTAGCTCGTCGTTGTTCTCGATGGACAGCTACCACCTACCTGTAATAAGTACCTACCTAGGTACTGTTCTTGAATGGACTCTGCGGAAATGAATGTGGGCTGGCCGTGACACCCCAGATT
>PYST01000236.1:0-60446 GCA_003049485.1 Ophioceras dolichostomum
GACGAGGAGTGTTGGTGGAAAACCTCAAATTACCTACATAGGTACCTAGCCAAGTCGCTCCTTTTCATCAACGAAACAAAGAAACCGGTTATCTCTGGATCTTCGCCCCAAACGCCCCTAGAGAACAGTGCATGAATAGCTGGAGTTCAAGAGCAAGGGCTAAGATGCAGGCTCCGACCAACACGGGGCGGCTTCCTTTCCACCTCTCCTCCTTCTTCGAGGGGTTTCGTGTTGTTGGTGACTTTAGGTGTTTCCAGTAGTGAGACGGCGGTGGCTGGTACGCTAAGTGCCAAGGTATTCGGAGACAGGAGCCCATCAGAGAAAGGTAGGGAGGGAAAGATGAGCGACAGGGTGGCGGTTCGGAAACAGGTCAAGTCAAGTGTATTATAGCCTAGAAGTGAGTGTGTGAGAAAGGGGACGTAAATTCCAAAACTACCAAATGCATGGATCTGTACCCCAAATAGCCCCGAACTCCTGGCACCTAACTTGACACCGAACTAAAAGCAATGCCGTTTCAATTCCCAATCCCAATCCCATTCCCATTCCCATTCCCAACCATTGCAAATCCAGTGTCCAAAAAGCAACGACGCCCCAAACAGCAGCAGGCTAGCTAGCTTCCCCCAGATCCCGCCAAATATTCCCTCCTCCCCTTCACATCTTGCGCTTCCCCCCAGGCCCCTTAGGCCTCGGCCGCCCCTTCCCGTTCCTCGGCCGCGTGTTACGGTCGTAGGGCGAGCCCTTGTAGAGAGGGCGGCCGCCCTCGTGGCCGGGCGTCCAGTCCTTCTTCCCGCCGCCCGTCAGCTTCTTCCACCAGTCGCCCAGGCCGCGCTTCGTCAGCTCGTCGTCGTTCAGACTGTCGAGGGCCACGGCGAAGTCGTCGTCGCTCAGGCCGCGGGTCGCCACGAGCGCTGCGGCCAGGTCGCGGGCCGCGATCGTCGTGGCGCCAGAGCCGCTCAGATCGGATGAGGCCACGTTGGGGCTTGCGGAGACGAGGGTGGGGAGGGCGGTTGAGAAGAGGATGGCGGCGATGGTGGGGAAATGCATTGTTGCGGTGTATTGGTTGAGCGGAAGAAAAGTGCAGTGAATCTTCTGTGAATTTCGGTGTAGAGGCTGTATGCGGGTGGATTGGCTTAGACCGTTTTTTTGTGGGTGTGGAGGTGGCTGTCTGGTTTAGTGGTTGCGGTGTGGTTTGTTGGTTCAAGTTGTGTTGTGATGATGAAAATGAAAGTAGACGATGCCGCCGTCGATTCCATTTTATACCCATTTCCTTGCCAAGCGCAATAGTAAACTCTTCGGCTGTTTGGGTCTCTGTCCGCCATCCACGGGTTGTCCGTCTCACCTGAGTATGCTCTTGTCTTTTTTCTCGATGGATCAAATCGCAGTCTTCGGTCCTGAGATCACACTGCTTCGTACGGTCTTGGCATTAAGTGGTCGGCCGGACCACTTAATGCCAAGACATTTTTTTTGTCAATCAGGGGATCTGACGGATCGAGATGACTGTGGCTTGCCAAGCCAGATCCACCCCAGATTTTCGATGCCGCTCGGGAAAGGCTTCCGGCTAGCTGTGGACACCAAACTCCAATTAAAGTGCCATCGGCTTACCACGTTGCTTTGGCATTTGGTTTCCGCCCCCGGAATAGCTGTGAGCAGAGTGATATGATCTTCAGATGAGTGGAGGCCCCCGGTTCGGCTCCTCCCAAGCCTCAACCAAGACGGCACAGCGACCTATTTATCAAGACAGTCAGTCAGTCAGTTCCGGTCCCATTTTGCGGCCTTCGCTGGCTCCATTCAAAGTTCACCGTGTCTTACGCCTTACTTACTGCGACTTGTACCTAAAGACACGAAAATAGTAGACGCGACGTGTAAGTCGGTCGTCAGCCGTCAGTCATCAGTCGAACAAAGCGACCATCCAGCTCACTCATCAAGATTCAGACATGGGGACAAATGGATGCCGATTCACGAAGGTCTGATGTCAAGACAAAGAATGGATGTGCTCCAGCGACCCCGCCTGCAGGTTCGGGGCTCTATTATCAGGTATAGCTTAAACCAGCCGGCTGGTAGCTAACTACACCTGAGGTGTCTGATGGGTGGTTCCAGCCATCGACCACGACACAGAGCTGTGAGGATAAGGGGCAAACGAGCGTCGCCAAAACTCGCCTGCGAGCTCTGGATCTATGCAGGACAATCTAGCCGGCTAGTTGCCTATCCAATCCCCCAGATATCCGAGCAAACGAGCAAACGAGTGCATATCCCAGTCCCGAACCTGCCTGCCTCCAGAGTTCCGCCTGCAGACTCGAGGTCTCGCTTGGTTAAGCCAGCCAGCTAGCCACCAGCGGCGAGAATGTGTTGCTCTGTATTAGCCCGCCCACAGGCTCTCAGGTAAGTCCAACGCGTGGAGGTAGAACAGCTAGCCAGCCAGCCAGCCAACTGTCTCTCCCCATGAGCCACCTCTGCTACATGCAAAGGACAGAGTTTCTAAGGTCGTCTTCCCAACGTTGTCGTCGAGGAAGATACCCGACCCCCGCTCGTCGTAGAAGTCCGGCCACCGCTGGTCGTGGAAGTACGGGTGCCGCTGGTCGTAGAAGTACGGGTGCCCGAGCTAGTCTTGGTGCGGGTGCCCACGTCGGGCAGGGCCGAGGCCATGGAGCCCATGTGCAGGCTGTTGCCCGAAGTGGTGGTGGTGGTTCTCCTTGTCCCACCAGTGCTGGTGGGAGGAGCAGTGGTGCCGCCCGAAGGCCTCGTCGAGAGGCCGGTGGTGCCTGATGAGCGGCCATAGCCCGTCTGCCCGCCGTAGCCTCCGCCGCCGCTCTGTCCGCCGCTGCTTGGGGCACTGGAGCGGGTTCCGTAGGCAAGACCATAGCCACCCCCACCACTATAACCACCACTGGCGCCGCCACCACCACCACTAGTACTGCCGCTGGGTCCGGCCTGTTCAATCGGATCGGGGATGTCGTCCACGTAGCTGCCCTCGACCATCACCATACCGCCGGGGCTGGCGCTGGCCACGATAGAGCCGTAGGGATTGGACCTGTTGATGTCCCTGTTTCTGCGCGTGTAGTTCGACTTGACCCGGGTGTTTATGCCCAGGGAGACAAGCTGCGCGTACAGCCTTTGGTTGGCATCGTCAATGAGCGCGCGGTACGGAGAGGCCTCCATCACCGCCTCGGTGATGTCTCTCCTGCTGTAGCCCTGCTGGCGCAGCTCCTCCTTATAGGTCTCGTCCATGACCGTCCTGTCCGGCACGCTGACCACCACGCCCGTGCACGACTGCAGCCCGGCGACGTACGTCTCGAACTGCGACATGACGTACGTGCTCTGCGTCTGCTCCATCGTCGACATGTGTGCGATAACCTTGTTGTACCCGCCCACCCCGGCGTGTCCGTACGCGCAGACCCCGATGCACGTCGCTAGACCCATAGTGCTGAGCGTTGTGCCGGGCGGCGCCGTAGCGCACTGGTTCATGCCCACGCGGAGGCTGGGCGCCGCCTCTTTCTTCTTGGGCATGGCGGAGAACTAATTTGACAGGATCCGGTGAACACTAGGGGTCGATGGAGAGGGGGACAATCAATAGGAAAACGAGGACGAGAAGGACTGATGAGAGAAGTGAGAAGGGGATGGTGGAAGTCTGTATTCAAAAGGCGATTGTGACGAACGAAGCCTCCGACCCCGTGGTTATATAGGATAGGAACCTACCAGGAACCGGGGAAAGGACAAAACAGCAAACTAGGCGAACGAAGGCCGGTGACCGACGCACGCACACTCTCACGAAGTGTGGGATATCTCGGTTGCTGGCTTATGCCCTGACATCTGGTCTCGACTTGCCCACATCGTCACAGACGTGGTCGCCCGAGGTCATCCTGGTCTGGAGACCGCAGCCAGCCCAAGGGCGGGCGAGGGCAAAATCTGGTCGCTAACCGACCTTCTGTATTTCGTCCTGGACGATTGGGGCCGGATTCTTACAGACGGTACCCATTAAAGAAGGAGGATCGACCTCGCTGATGAACTGGCCGACATGCAGTTCTCCGCCCAGGGGACCGAGAGTTTTGGCCTTTGCAGTCACTGCGAATCCTGTGGTGCACTAACACCAGTGAGCAGCAGACTTGGCCCTCCGGCATGGGGCAGAAATATCTTGGCTTCCTCCTGACCCAAACCCGGCCATAAGGACCACACACGAGCAACTGTAACCATCTCCGTGCTCCGGGCCTCCGGACACTCACAGCGACGGAGTGACGTTGGCACCGGCCGACGGTCAATCGGCCAGGACAAGGTTACCTGCTTATCAAGACACAAAAATGGGCATTAGCTTCAAATCAGTCAGACCCGTTGCAATCCTGGCGGGCTACCTATATCAGCCCAACACTGCGCCTGTTCCTCAAGGGGACAAACTCTATTGGAGGAGAGAAAACATGTCCCTGTTGGCTGGCGTTTCTCCCTGATATGTGAGAGGGGTGATTAGCCCTAAGTCAGGGCTGTGTGTAGCTGTGTAACCAACCTAACGTCCGTGTGTCCTGCAGAGTCCCGGCCACCACTGCACCCTTTACGAGCATTCACCAGGCACTTAATTTTAATCGCAAGAGTGCAATGCAGCTCTCGGGGTGCTATGGTGTGCTATTGCACGGTGCAGCGATAGTACTAGTCGAGCACGCGTCAGTGTGGCTCTTTGTGGTTCTTGGAAAGGCTCAGAGGAGGTACAGGTGTCTGTCGCTGTCAGACGCCAAGCGATCCATCATCGAACGACTTCTCCGCGATATACCATCGAGTAGGAAGAGAATAAGGTTAAGAATCTCATCCGGTCATGTGACCAGGGGCAGTAGGAATGAATGGCCAATCGCGCTGGCCAATCGCGCTGGCCTTCCTGCGGCGGGCGTCCTTGCCACCACCTCAAGGTCAACAACCCAAGGAGGGTAGCAGCGGCACGCACTTGAACCGAGAGCTCGGATAGCCCAAACATAGAAACACCCAATCAAGTATCCAGGAAGTGCGAAAGGGCCAAAACAAGTGCAGGAAAACGGCCCCAACATATCGGCAAAGCAAAGTCAATATACATTCATTGAGTGCCCGTACGACGATGACCGGCCAACCCGCCACCAGTTTCGGCCCATCATTGATAACTACCACCTGGGTACCTAGGTACCAACAAACCCGTGGACAGACCAGATGAGGGCAAAAGAATACAATTAAGGAGTGAGAGGTGACGCGTACTCCACTACATGAGCTTGTTGATTCCAGTCACTCTAAGGGGCGGAGGTGGCCAAGGAGGATAGGGACTGTCGCCGGTGCGGCCGATGCGGCCGCAAACTCGCATCGGCCGCACACTCGTACTGACAGCAGTGGTCAGTTAACAGGTACCTACAGGTTGGTAGTCTCTGCCCGACTATGAACTTTGCCAGCCACTGAGCAACGCGACCTTCTTTAAGAGACCACCGGGCATCTATTATAGGATTGCTCCTCCTGCTGGTGGTCGCCACCATCCGACAAGCTAGGCCAGGCCTGCACTTGCTGGCTGACTGGTTGAAAGGGTTTGCCTCATCCAACCGATTCATCCAGCCCAGATCGAGCCCAAGCTCCACCAGTCAATGGACGACACCCTCCAACTGCTTATGACGAGTTACTCATTCACACATATGAGGAACGCAGATCACTCGCTCCCTCGCTGGGCTTTCGGGTAGTACCTACTTCAGGCGCGCGGCCTGCAACCCTGCCCCGCTTCCCCGTCCTTCTCCTGTAGAGGAGCTGAGGTGAACTTTCACAGCCCCCGTTGTCTGGTCTGCAAGGAGGCAAAAATAGGCCGATTCGACCCGAACAGACCTGCGACAGGCCTGCCTAGGCACCCCTCGGAAATGAATATCGTCCCTCAAGCAACATTCTTCCTGTTCTTCTACAGTTGTAGCGACTTCTAATGCCTGGGAGGGAGGCAGCAACCCCCGGTCGATGTTGAAGGCAGGAACCCCCCCTCCTCCCCCGCACTTCCCGGAGACGGAGAAACATACATCACACGAAATCCTCCCATTTCCACTCGAGGTTGGTGGTTGGGTAGGCGGGAAATCCACGTGCTTTGTCCATAGGTGAGGGGAAAGCCGCCTATGCTCATTAGAGTGTTCAGAGTAACATTTGACCTGATGTGACGACCACAGGGTGACGAGGACCTAGCACGAGCATCAAAGTCCGTCCCAGACTCTTCCGGTAAAATGGACGGACGGCGTTAGTGATGGTCTATTACAGCCTACAGTGAGCATGAAAACCTTCACGCCATACCACCTCTCACTACCGGCTCTTCCGCTGCCGTCTGGTCTCGGGCGCTTGCTCGCCTCCTCTATCCTACGCATTATCCACACTTGGGTAGGGAGGTAGGATGCAACATCATCGGCAAACACCGGTAGACAGTGGTAGACAGTGGACCCGTCGTTGGCGAATCGTATACCACACACACACCCACACGCATACCCGTAACATGCTGAGTCGCTAAAGAGTGAGCTAGTCACGTCGGTGAAGGCTGGCGGCGATGGGAGACTGCTAAATCACATTGTACTAATGAGACGCGTCAACATCACCAAGAGAATGCTGCCTTAGACCACCTCGCTCGGTCGGGGAAAGGTTAGGGAAGCCCGCACCCGGACCTGGTAAAGCCCGTGTGCGAGGCCGCAATTGTGCCTGGTTCGACAGCGAAGAACTAACGGGAGAGTCGAGACGAGGAGAGTGTTGAACAGTGGATACACCGCTCGCCAAACCTGATGCCCTTCCTTCCCCCTTCCCTAACAGGCAAATTTTGCCGCAACCTACCTTTGCTGCAGAGCCGAACGTGAATCCTCTTGGCCCACCCAACTCCGAACTTGCAGACAACCTAGGTACCTAGATAGACAAGCTCGTTTTCAGCCGAACACATGACGACTGTGAAGTCGCACTTCCAATAGGACGGCGACCCGCGCCCCCGCTTGCAGATTCGCTGGTGTCTCTACATGCTTGCTTCTCATCATGTTGGTCTGAAGCCTAGAAGAAGAGGTGGGTCGGCAGAGGGAGGCAGGGCGGGAGGGAAAGAACCCCACCGCGATACTAATATATGCCCGACGCCTGCCTGCTGGCTGGCTGGAGGTGGTTTGGCCGGTGGATGGGGACGACAGGCAAGGGTGTCACTCCATCGTTCCAGCACATACGTCCATCGGGGGATCCAATCCTGTGGTCTGTCACAATCTATCACATATGCAGAAGCTCGCATGTCGTTGTCTCACTGGCGCACGTAGGGTTCGGCGTTCGGTGGAAGTGTTATCAAGGCAGCAACCTCATGTCGGTTCGGGACATGCGTAAGAGGCTCATATGAGTCCGAGTGCGCGATTTTGTGCCCGTTGTTGGTCATGCTCTCCCCTCTGTAGACTCATTTCGCCTCGTCGGACTCACTCTCATTGGGTGCCAACTTGCATTCCATTGATGTCGACGACCCAGCCTTTGGCCCACGCTCGCTCCACCGGGCCACGCCGAAGGCCGCGTTTTGCATTTCTGTATTCCGTTCTGGGATGTATTGGTTCTGGGTTCTCTTCCAATCATATCGCCGGACGGGCTGTCAACTTCTCAATTCTTGCGAGGTTGGGCTGCTGTCGTTACCGACACAGCGGTTCTGGGGGTGTGGGGACAAGGTTTGTGGGCTCCCATGGGACGTTTTCATAGGGCTGTTCCGCTTCTTCAACTCGTGGGGGCCAGCAGTAAAGGACGCTAGTGACGCCAACGTCTGGCTCGTTTAAGCTTCGCTATTGGGCAACATCGCGATTCTGGCCGAGTGAATTTGGTGCTACTAACCTGTTGCGGGCCTTCTAGGCAGAGAGCGAGTAAAGAGGTGGTCAGAAAGGACCTGGGGGAAGCCCCGTGGTTTTCCGTCTGTGACTACCTACGTAGTATATCTTGGTGAAGTGTTATTATTGTCGATCAGAAACGAATCGATGTGATGAAGCCTTGGCACTTAGGGCCCTCGGCGTTTGAGAGGCCTGTCAGAACCTCGTGTTATCCGACGGAAATCGTCATTTGGGAGGTCAAGCTTCACTCAGTCGACCGAAGCGCGCCGAATCCGACACTGGTCCAATAATGACAGAGCCAACCTGTATTAATATGTGACTTGCGACGTGTTTTGTTATGAGCAAGCGAGAACGACGAAGTACGAACTTGCGCTGTTCGAGTGACTATCAGGCCTTTGTTGTGAGCTCAAGTCTCAGCGGACTCTTTATTCGGCAAACTATAGTGCTTCATTGTATCCAACATGCTGCTGCTACTTTACGTCACTGCCGGATTCAGTGCCATCGTCATGTCTCACCGCCTTGTTACGGCCGTTGCCCTCCTCGTCGCGTGGCTCTGGCGCCCTCACGACAGTGTCCCAGGACCCTGGTACACCGCCGTTAGCCCCGCGTGGTTTTTCTGGCAGCGATGGCACGGCCGGCTCACCAAGAGGGCTGACAACCTCCTGGGCCTGCACGGTGATGACGGCATCGTCCGAGTCCATCCCAACATCGTCCTCGTTAGCGATCCATCAGTCATCCGGACTTTATTCTTCCGCAAAGACGTGCAGATCGGATCAGACGAAGTGCGGGCGCTGCATATCGGCGGCCAGGACTGGACGATTACGACGACCTCGTTCGAAGAAGTGCGTCCACCTCGGGCCATCGTCCGGCGACTGACAAGCCTGTCTAGCCTGAAGCACTGGCAGCCGGCAATCGAAGCCAACATCGCCTCGATGGTCAAGGATGTCCGTCGGCTCTCCCAGGAGGGAGACAGCACGTGGCCGGTAGATGCCATCCCCTTGCTCGACCGGCTCACCGTCCGTACGGGTGGCCTCGTGCTCTCCGGAACGTGGATTAGCGATGAGGAGGCAGCCCACGCAAGCGATGCTATGCGCAACTTCGGGAACCTCGTAAGCCTGAGGGTCTGCTTGCCCAGGTGGCTCAACCATCTCCTTGATATGCTGCCCGTTAGCTTGGTCAGCTGGTCTCCACGCCTCGCTTCTAGTCGCCAGCTACTCGAGATTGGAAGAACTCTAGCCAGGCAAGAGGGACAGGCGTCACATGCGGGGCAGCTCCACGGGGCGGACAAGGCAGCAACCTCAAGCCAGACCTTTCTCCATGCCTTGCGGGAGTCAGATGGAAAGCATTCCCTCAACGAGGAACAGTGTCACGTCGAGCTTGCTGGAGCACTCCTGGCATCGTCCGACACAACCTCAAGCGCACTCATCTTTCTCCTGTACGAGATCAGCCGCCGCCCGAAGTTGCAGCAGCGCCTCTTCGGGGAGATCCATACTTTCAGTAGCAGCACTGCCGGCAAAGAGAGTCTGCTGCTTCAAGACGGCACGCTCCTGGCAGCTTGTGTGGATGAGTGTCTCCGCCTCTGCGGCCCAGTTGCTCTCGTCAGCAGCATCATAGTTCCTCCGGAGGGGGCCACTGTACCGGGAAAACGTGGAGATCGCCACTACTGGCTCCCGGGCGGCACGGTCGTCATGGTTCAGAACTATTCCGTGTCGCGGGGCCTTCTAAGCGACGTGGACAGGGAAAACTTCGACCTGGAGCGCTGGCTGGCCGCCACGCCACAACGACAGCTCGACCAAAGACAGCTGGAGGGAGGTGGCGGGGGAGTTGTGGGTGCGAACGATAACGGCGGCAGAAGGCAATTGTCATATCCGTTTGGCTTTGGCCTGCGGCGATGCCCCGGTCGCGCCATGGCGGTCTTCCAACTTCGGCTCGTGCTGGCCCGACTGGTGCAAGCGTTCATCATCGAGTGTCCGCCTGAGACGACTGCTGAAAGCATGGCGCCAACGGAGATCAACGGCTTCCGGCCGTCGGGGGACAGGTGTCTCTTGCTGTTCAGGCCTCGGGAGGAAGAGCATAGCCGGGCCAACTGACATCTAACATCATAGTATATGATACATATTACGCAACCGATAACGCCGAGCTATGAAAGAATGCCATCGGCGAACAATTTGAAAAACAATCTACCGCGAAAGAACTTCGCTCTCACATATATAATGCATTTATGGCACCCGAAATCCACCACAGCAATGTTTCGTCCACCCGCCTCATGTATCTGGCCTTCGAGATTCTTGCAGTTCGACATCATCACCCACATAACCCACATCATCAGCACCAGCCGCATCGGCAACAGTAGTGACCGCCTGATACCCCTTCTTCCCCTTCCTCCTCCTACTCCTCCACCTAGCGCAACACCTCACACAACATATACACCCCACAATCAGCACAACGACAACCCCAACAATCTCCGCAACGACCTCGACCCAATGCACGCCCAACCACGCCCAAAACCAATCGTCCCCGGCGCCCCACGTGCCGCCATGCCCACCATGGTTCCAAAAAACCCAGGGGTCAGCGCCCTCCCGCCCGTCCATCATGACGCGCCTCAGCGACGCCCAGCGATGCGCTCCCTCGAAGCCCGGGATCGACCCGTCCGGCCTCAACAGGCGGTGGTACCGCTCCCACATGGCCGTTAGGTACCACTGCCCGCTGTTGTACATGACGATCGCGTACGGCATGATCCAGTTCCAGGCGTACGCCGGCAAGTTGTCGGTCAGCATCACCAGCCACGGGTGCTCGGGCTGGCCGCCGATGATGTTGTTGCTCAGGGCGCCGAGGCCGCCGTCTGTCGTGAAGGCTGGGTAGTAGGTGAGTGGCTCGAGGGATGCTTCGCAGCCCTGTAGTTATTGGAGGAGTGAAAAATGGTAGGCACTTTGTTAGCGGAATTGTTGTCCTTGGAGTGGGGGTGGAGGTGGCGGTGGATGTGGAGTTGGAGAGACAAGCCAGGCAAGGCAGCCTATCAGGCAGCCCGGCCAAGGACGAGACCAAGAGCGGAAGCCAAAATAAAAAAAAATTTTGACTACCACGAACATTGTCAAGGTCGATGTAGATGCCGCCGTACTTGCGGACGAGGAAGTATCGCATGACGTCGACGCGCTGTATTGCAAACCGATAGCCTTCGTACGTAGGGAGGAACCACGGGTATTCGATCGCGATGAAGGCGTGGGAATCTTCGGCAAACCAGATCTATGGTTGGGACGAAGCCGTCAACATCATCAGCAATGTTCTGCACCGTACAATAATACCATCAAGTGTTCCCCTCACCTTAACCTCCCACCCCGGATTCTTATCAATGCAAGATTGCCGCATCCGCGCCCAGTCCTCCGGCAGCTCCTTGCTGGTGGGATCGTTCCAGTTGTGGAAGATCTGGTGGATAATCTTCGGGACGACCGGCTGTCGAATCTTGTTGTCCTTGTCCCGGTTGTATTCCTCCAGCACCTGCCTCTGCGTGATGGCGATGCCCGCGTGCGGTCCCAGCTTGCCGAACAGCTGCGCGAAGGCGATAAAGCGCCATAATATGTTGACGAGCAACGCGATCGGCGCCAGGATGCCGAGCCAGACGAAGACGCGTCTTCTGCTGGGTAGTTGCAGCGACCATTGCTGTGGATGCGCCAGAGAGCGCAGCATCTTGCTGGATTTGGCACGCAGCGGCGGCCGGCGGCGGGCTCCGGGCTCGTGATCGGCCGTGGATCGTCGGCGCGTTCGGCCGCCGGTCCGTCAGTGCCGTCGAGGCAGTCGGTGTGGTCGCGGCCGGTCAAGCGATGCGGTCGATGCTGTCGATGCTGTTGATGCGGTTGACACGAGCGACGCGGGCGACAGGGCCGATCGCTGCTACTGCCAATCCGCTAATCGTGTCGTGGTTGTTCTCGTGGGCGAGTTGTTCTATCTGAGCTCGAATCGAGGCACGCAAGCTGGCGACTAGAAAGATCGGACGAAGTTCAGTGAAGGACGAACCCAAAGCATTGGATCGAACCAAAAAGGCAAACTCCTTTTTTCTGCCGCATCCTGCCACCAAATCGGCACAGGGATCAGCTGTTGGGAACGGTGCTGCTGTCAGCGGCTTTCGTAATCCGCACTGGGCTTTGCAAGCAGGCTCCCACTAGACGGCTCCCACTAGACGCACACTCGTGTACGCTTATGTAATTGATTCAATTATGTCAGCGCAGCCAAAAATGCATCTATCGCAGCATGGCCCTTCGCGTTGGAACGGCGGGCCTCTTCTCTTCGACGAATTCCATTCTCATTGGCATTTGATACGTGAGGGGGCTCCAGTTCATCTATTAGAACCTCACCGTATCGAGCCACGGGAGCCACAGGCGCCTCGGGCGCCTCGGGCTCGAAATATCCCAGCATCGAGTATGAGACGTGAGCCTAGCGACTTTGAGGTCGTTGAAGCACAGGCGCCAGCACAGGCGCCAGCGAGGCGCCAGTTTAAGTGTACGAAGTGTGGTGGAATTGGCCATAGATTAATCTCTAGAACATGCCCTCTATATACTGAATAGGTAGACGATATATACGTATGTACGTGTATGCGTGCATGCGTGGGTGTTGGTGTTGAACGTCGATTTTGATGCGTGGGGCCATGCTGCGATAGATGCATTTTTGGCTGCGCTGACATAATTGAATCAATTACATAAGCGTACACGAGTGTGCGTCTAGTGGGAGCCTTGCAAGCAGAATGACTACGTCTGGGATCCTATTTTCCGCACTGTAAATGGCGTCCTAGTTTCGGTAGCTTCCACAGTGCCAATTGCAGCAATCTTATTTGGGAACCCAAAAACTCCGAGCCCGTTTACAAGGGGCATGCATCATCAACCCAACTTCATCGGGTCCTCTTCTCCACCCTGGATGTTGAAATCCATTGACGGAACGATTGCGACGACGTGTTACGGCTGAGCTGTCTTTGGTTCTCGTATGCATGGTGCGTATTCCGTAGCAGGAAAGGCATTGATGTCCGGAAATTTCAGATCAGATATGTCTAAACAGCTTCTAACTAGCACTTTCCAGGGGCTTATTTTACGAATAATGTGACTCGAGGTGGGTGACTACCAACCCTCGACCATCAACTGCCACTGAAAGCCACAAGCAAAGCAAAGCGGCACTCCTCAGCTCGTTCCTCAGTCCTTGCCCAGCGATGGTTTCAAATCCTCTACTCTTTCAATTCTTCGGGCGAGCACGCGGCCACTTCTTTCCGGACTCAGGCCAGAATGCCAGCATTCTTGGGTTCCACCAGACCGCCCTCCTCAGACCGCATCCGCTCAGCAGCCTGCGCGACGGCGCTGTCCCAGTCCGAGTTGTAGAGGTAAAGCAATTCGAGAGCGGAGACTCTGTTAGGGGTTGGACTTCCGTTAGCACTAGGCCTACCGTCGTTTATTTCCAGCTTGCACCACGGGAGGGAAAAGGAAAAGGAAGAAACCGTGCTGTTCTTCAATTGTTGAAATCAACCTGGAAATCATCAATTCATGGGATCATCAAAACTCACACGGCAAGTCCAGCCGTCAACCCAAACCACAAGCCACTCAGACCCCAACCAAGCGAAAAGGCGGTCGACAGTGCCACAGGGAGAGCTACGGCGTAGTACGAGAACAGGTTCGCGTACCCTCCCACGGCCTGGCGGCCCACGCCGCGCAGGATGCCGTGGCTGACGGCGGCGAGGGCGTCGAAGATCTGCATGGCGGCGCAGACGAGCATGGCCTTCGACGCGATCGAGATCACCTCGGCGTCGGAGGTGAAGACGGAGGGGAGGGCGGTGCGGAGCGTGAAGAGGAGGGTCGCGTTGATGAGGCCTACTATCGTTGCGGCTACGACGGCCTGTTTGGGTTCGTAAGGTTAGACACCAGCGACGACGATCATCAGTCAACAGCCGGTCGGAAAGGGTGGAGAAGAAGGCGAGGCGGGGAGAGGGAGAATTCGGTGGAAGGAAGAAAACGCGGTGGGTGAAATGCACCACTTTGGTTGTTGTTTGGGCGGCATCTCCCAGGCTTGCACCGATAAGGTTGGCCACCCGAGTCGAGGTGGCGATCGCCAGAGGGAAGGGCACGTTGAACGATGTGGAAGTGACGGTCACGAGTACGCTCTGCGCTGCGAGCTGAGCCGTCCCCAGACGACCTGCGGCGACGGTGAGGATCTCGAGCACCGAGAACTGCGCTTCGATCATGATCATACCCGGGAGGGCAAGTCGGAGCATCGGGCCTGTTCGACACCAGTGCGTCAGTCAGTCAGTCGACATATTAGCCACCCTGATAATGATGACGATACGAGGGAAGTGGAACGAGGTAGGTGGAGGAAATCGAATTTTTACCCCAGTTACTAAACGCCTTCCAGGTAAACCCCCTCCAGCACTGCCTCCCCTCGATGAAGAACACATAAAGCGCCAGCAGCACAGGCAATAGATTCTGCGTCACGGCCATCGCGCCCGCCGCGCCCGCGAAGCCCCACCCGAACCGGAACACGAACAGCCAATTCAGCAAGAAACTCGTCGGCGCACCGACCAAAAGCACGCAGGTCGTGGCGTGGAACAGGCCCTGCGCCTGCACGAACCGCTTGCCGGCCTCGAACGCCGCGACGCCCGGCATGCCGAATATCAACACGCGGAGGTACAGCGCCGCGGGGATCGCGGTGTTTCCGGATGGATCCTCGGAAGGAACGAGAGAAGAGAGGATGGGCTCCGAGAAGAACCAGAGCACCGCGATGGGGACCATCAGGATGCAGAGGAAGAAGGTCATGCGCTGCGCCTGGAGGCCCACGAGGTGGATGTGGCCTGAGCCGTAGGCCTGGGCGCAGAGGGTGTCGAGGCAGGTTGCGAGGCCTTGGACGGGAACGTAGCAGGTTATGCTTGCCGTCATTGTCGCCACTGTTGTGCCGTTTGCGGTTGGGACTCGAGTGTCAGTCACTAGCCAGTGTGGCTGGTTGCTCACGAGAAGAGAGGGAAGAGTAGTGGTGGTGATGGCGATGATGAGATGGGGGTGGGTGGGCGAACGAGGAGGGTAAGAGAACCGAAACGAAGTCGTCAAGGGACGGTTAGGTCGAAAGGTACGCACGGTTAACAGCAGCAAGCTCAACCATCCCCAACCTCCCCACGGCAAGCACGCTCCCGACGGTGACGGAGTAGTGCAGCAGGAAGGTGGCGATCAGCGGCATCGCGTACCGCACGAGCGTCACCGCCTCCCGCCGCGCCGTCGTCTTGATCCGCTGTTCGGCCACCGCCTGCTCCCACCGCTTGTGCACCTCCTCCGGCGCAGGCGTGCAGGGCGATATCTGGCCCTCGCTCAGGTCGTCGGTGTCGCACCCATCGTCTCCAAACACGTACGCCCGCCGTGAGTGCGGTTGTTGCAAGCGCAGTAGTGGCGAGGTCTCGTCGGCCTCTCCTGCAGCTACCGCGGTTGCGACCGAGTAGTCTTGGGAGGGATGGTGATCTCGGTGATCATCACCCCGCCGGTCGGCACTGGCGATGCCGGCGATGCCCGTGATGCCGGCGATGCTGCTGGGGATGTGCTTCCGCAGCGACTCGGGCACCACGGCGCTGATGATGCTGCTGCTGCGGTGTCGGGAGGCGGGGGGGAGGAGGCCGTTGTCGCGCAGCAGACCGACTTCGGCGGACAGCGACTCGGCCATCTCGCGCGGGTTCGCGACTGGTCGGTCGAGCCCCTGGATCGAGACGGTACTGAAGCCACAGCCGAAGGCGACGCCGTTCGGGTGGAAGGCTAGCTTGGCGTCAGCGGGGTCGGAGTGCCGGGTGTGGCGGCGGTGATGGTGATGATGGTGGTGGCACGAGTGATTATCATCATCGTCATCTTCTTCTTCTTCTTCTCCTTCCCCTTCGTCACCATCATTGATGTCGTCGTGGAGATGGGGGAAGGGTCCAGGTTCATCGCCGCAACCTTCGCCGTCCTCGTCGCCGCCAGTGATTGAGACGTCGACGTCGACGTCGGACTCGGACTCGGAGGACAGCGACTCCGGGGTGGATGGCTCGGTGGCGGACGAGCATTCTGCGAGGTCCCGCGATAGTATCTCCTGGACGATCGGGGCTGTGGGGACGAATGATGAGGGCAGGGGCACGACGTCGGGCAGTCGTTCTGAGATGAGGGAGATGATGGACTCGCGTCGGTTGGCCCGGCCCGAGTCGGGGGATGCCCCTGCTTCGGCCCCAACTCCTGGCACTGGTAAAGGGAAGAGGAAGGAGAGTGAGTTGCGGCGTCCACCAAGGGGGTTGGAGCCGTCGCGGGGCTGATCCGAAGAGCTTCTCGTTGGTGACATGATGGGAGTGAGTCGATGGCAAGTTGTGATTGTTGGTAAGTGATCACGATCGTAATCGGTAGGTCTTAGGTAGGGATCCCAAGCGGCGCAGTAATCACATATCACAGGGTCTCTGCCAGTAAGGGGGCCGCAGGCAGAGGAAGATTGAGAGTTTATTTGAGCTATTCAGCGGTCTAACAAGTGCAAGGTAGGTAGTGGAGGGAATCTATGACGAGAGGGAGACGACGCTATGGCGTACAGAAGGCACCCGAAGGTGGGAGCCTGTCCAACGTTCTAAGGGTTCTCGCGGTCTGCACTGTTTCCCACGAGGGCCGCGAAACCCAACCAGCTACTCGGACAAAACCCTCCGGTACCTGCTTCAGAACTGCTACTGGCCCCGCCCATCCCAATGCCGGAGTCGACGCTGTGCACCGCCGGAGCATACATGATAACGGTCGAACAAGACCGTTGGCGTGGAGCGGGACTTGAGAATATATGTGACGGTGATGGTTGCAGTGGTGGCATCCGGCATCGTTCTGGGCAGGGTCTGGCAGGGTCTGGCAGGGAGTGGATGGCGGGCAGGCAGATAAGGTGCAACAGTCCCACGGATTGAGTGACGACATATCTGACACATTCGATTCACAAAGAGCTCTGGTGGAGTGGGTGAGTGGTTGTACATGATAGGTACGTAAAAAGAATATAGCTCCGGGTGGCGATTCTGCATGCCCACAGAACGCTGTGCTACGGCTCGGCTGCTAGCTACGAGGAGGCAAGCTAGCAAGATAGATAGCTCGAAATCTGATGATTAGGTCACACCGGTCGCGAAAGAGAGCTGCTAAGAGGACGCAGATCACGGCGCTAGTTCGCAGTCGTAGTTCTAAGAGAAGGTGTGAAGCTGCAACCTGCATATGCATGTGTGTCCCTTAAAAAACTTAGTTGGCGAAGCATGCTGAGCCGAACGAAATAAGGGATGGGGGCTCGAGATAAGGGGCGCGGGGTGATGATTTTGATTGGCTCAACGACCTGCAGAATCCAACGGCGGATGAGGCTTTTTATCATCGATTTCATGGACCTTCGATTAACGTCCACACCATCTCCGAGGGGAAGCTACCTGAGCTTCCTTATAGATCTGTCAAGCGTGGGCATGCTCGGCTTGCATCTAACAGCGGAGGTGGCAAACCCAAATCACGGCTGAGGACTCATATCTGTGACTCAAGGGTCAATCAAAGGGTTCATCAGTGCGACTATAGCTCCCTAGTTTACCTGGCAGTCAGGTTCCGTCACTGACTCGAAATTCTCCGCAGATCGGCCCAGACCCTTAAGTTGCCTTCCGGGCATGTTGCTTCCGACCGGAAAGTGAAGGGGCGATACCCGACGAGAATATGATGTGTCGCACTCCTGATCGCCGCAAAGCAAATATCAAACCCACCCAACGATATGGAGTTCGATTTGAGGCGGTTTGTAGCGACAAACTGGCGGGATAACTCATCACTCATTGCTCTATCCTCGAACATCACAGGCAGAGCTTCCTCTTAGCTTTGGGTCACGGCCGCCAATGGCCGAAACAGGCTAACCTACGAGATGGGGTTGGTGACCCGTACTGGTTTCTCTCCGAGCTGTGTGGGCGGCGATGCCACTGATGCACAACCCGGCGCGAACATATTTAATGTAAATACATAGCGATTTGTCTCTTTCAGAGAGTAGGTAGTGGCTGTTATAGTCGGTGCATCATGTCCACAAACGCTGGAGCACGCTGTTTGGGAGTCCATCTAAAACCTGGCCTGCCGAAGATGATTTTATGCCACGCACGGTCTGTTTTCAACGTCTACCATGGTTGCTCTCAAAGGCAACGCATCACAACTCAGACCCAGCAACCGGAGGTACACAAGCGGCACTGGTGTTTGCGACTACTAACTCCTTCTAAGTTGTGAACGTCGACATAGGGTGAGCAATGAAATTAGAGGTGAGTGACCCGTTTGTAGTGGTCATCAAAATGGACGCCAGATCTTTCCCTGAAAGCGTTCACCTCAACTGTCCTCTTCTAGCCTCCAAAGTTCCCAGAACAACACATAAGGCTTTCTGACCTGAGACTTCGTGTCAAATTCAGTATTTGCGGTTGATCTTCGATCGTCAAGCATGCGGATAAGAAACCTTTTGCCCGTGAGCCTTCCGGGGCTCTCCCTAATTTCGTTCCTCTTGGTCCTGCCCGGTGTCCTCGCCAGCAACTACGTCTTCACCTGCCAGAAATGCCACATGAGCTCCGGCAGCAGCGCGGACCCGAACGGGCATCTCCTCGATTGCCTATGCATCGGGCCCACCAAGGGCTGGGTGGGGTCGACCGTTCACCTCAACGAGATGATGGGCAACGTCGACGGGAACCTGCGCTGGTTCTCGAACAACTACCGCAAGACCTGCATCAACTACGAGCTCCTCCAAGAGCGGTACTACCGTGCGGCCTGCGTGCAGGTCAACGGGCACTGGCATGGGACGCAGATCGACTTGAGTAAGGGGGCACCATCCGGGCAGCTCTGTTTCTCAAGGCCGTGCTTGTCGAGAGACTTCCTTCCACCTATTACAAACCTACCGGAATTACCTACTACTTGTATATGTCGAGAAGCAATGAGCTAACTTTCGGGCACTCGTGTAGACGAATTCATTACGAATAAACAGGGTGTTCTCGTGATGGACAAGATGCAGGACAGTTACTAGCTGGCCACCTCTGTTTGCCGATATGCTAGCCCGGCTCTAAGTAACTTCACCTACCTAGCCGCTGTCGGTGGGGCAGGTATCCCCATATTAGCAAGGCTTAGTTCCCTTTGATATGAATCAGAGACACCGAGAGCGGACGGAAACTGGGGCTGGTCGTCAAGGATTGCCACGTGCTTCAACGCAGCTGAGCCAAGTTATGCTTGTCCTTGTGCGATCCATTCATGCAACTCTCTCTTTCTTTTCTTTCGTTCCGGAGCTACTTGGACCCATCACCAGCAAATACCAGGTTACTTCCTGTCATCAAATTCCTTGAATTATTTAGGAAGTGGTGTCCCTGCCGTTCCTCAAATGAGATGAACTCAACGACATCCGGAAGGCCAGGCGGTGTTCAATGTTCACTTCGTATAGGAGGCTTGCAAGAGGAGTGGCCGGTATTTTGCCTTTTCAGACGCTGATATCAATAAGTACACGAATAGGAAAAACCTGAAAAAAATATTGCTGCTACGTCCTGCGAGGCGGGGGCCGTAGTCCACTCTGACCACGCTCGTCGTTGTCCGACGACTCGAAGTCGAAGGTGATAAAAGAATGCCCCGTCCCCGACACCGGCGTCTGATCTCCCGGTGTCGGCCGACCCTGCCCCTGTCCATCGTGTTGTCCTTCTTGGAATCCTTTGCTCATGGGCATCGGCCACAATTCTCGAGGCTGGCCCCATATCCTCCACTCGGCTGGCTCGCCTCGGCCGCTGATAGGACTCGTGTCTTTTGGGGGAGGCGGCGGTGGAGGAGGCGACGAAGGAAGGTCCTCTCGCGAAGCCGATGCGGACTCCTCGGGGATCTCTCTCAGGTCTTTCAGGGTGATCTTCTTGGTCTCGACATTGGCGGCCACCTTCCTGTCGAAGTCGATCGCTCCTCCGCGGCTCGACCTGGCGGATGCCCGCTTGCTGTTCAAGGTGCTGCCTCCCCAGGTTGACGGCTTTGCTTCCGGGTCGACGGTAGAGCTGAGGCGACGCGAGTTCATGGTCGTGTGTAGGTCGCGGAGGAGGGGCCGTAGGATGGGGATGCATTGCACCATGATCGTACCGGTGATTTCTGATGTGTACCATACTTGGGAGACGCCGTTCCGGACTGTTTTGGTTTGCGTGATTCCTTCGTTAGATGTATGGCGTGTGCTGGACGATAGGGTGCTGGTTGTTGGTGCGAGGGCCAGATACAGGCTGAAGGGAGACCTACAGATATAATATGCGTCACGTTTGTTGCCGTCGTCCTTCCATGCCACCCTGACAGCAGAGATAATGGCTACGCTGTAGGAGATGAGGGTATTAGCGCGGCTCGGTCATCATCCACATCATCATCATGATCATCACCACACTGAGTGATGGTGGTGGGACCCGTGAAGTTCCCGCCTTTCAAGATGGAGACTTACATCATCCCAAGGCTCATGGTGGCGCACAAGCCGATCCTCTCAACCTTTCGCATGTCCAGTCCGCGGCAGATGACCCAAGGGAAGCAAGCGAAGACGAAGTCCATGATGATGTTCCACACGTTGCCCCCTTCCTTGAAGTCGTCCCGGAACGTCTTGCCGATGCAAAAATCGAGCCGGTACCAATTCTGATAGCTCTTGTCGTTGCAGACCTTGGCCCACTGGAAGATTACTTTGAGCAGCATCCAGAGGTTCATGGTGCCGATGCAGAACCAGAGCACCCAAACCTGCCACTTCCGGTTGTTAAGCCGGAGGAGCGTCACACCGAAGGCAGTCTTCGTCAGGGCCTGTCCGATGAGGGTGCCGCACGACGAGATGTTGATGAAGATGTGCATGCGGTCGTCCCACTTTTTAGTAGTGTCTTTGAGGATGTAGCCGGTAGCGAATTGATAGATGATGAGGATGTTGTTGGCAAGTAAGATGCACTGGTATCAGAGAGAGTTGTTTGCTGTCAGCAGGTGCAGACTCGGTGGAGAGTTGGGTGGAAGCAGTGATGGTTGATGCTTTCGACTCGGTACCGATTCTAACTGACTTACCCAAGACGCAGCGAGAATGTGGTCATCATACCACAGCCTGTGCCGGCGGGCGATCTTGGTCCAGAGACGTAAGACAAGCAGAACCGTAGCACCCCCGAAGAGCGTCCACAAGCCGACGTTCATCTCGATGTATGGGTTCACGTATCTGATGACCTCCTTCTCCTCGGCGCGGGGAAGAAGGAACATGGCGGCTGAGTCCATGGATTCCGGTGGCTGCTGCTCGCTAGCTCATGTTCCAGATAGAGAAAAGAGGAGAGTCCCTTCGCACCCCGAACGAATGAGTAGAATAAGGAGAAGAGGAAGAGGAAAGGAAGGAGTAGGTAGGAAGAACAAAAAGCAAGAAGCGAAAAAGTTGAAAAGAGGAAAAAAGAAGAGGGAAAGAAACAAAACACCAAACGCATTGAAGCAAAGGCCGGCAGACGGAGAATTATGACGGTAGTTCAAGAGCAAGGGGGAGACGCCAAAAAGGAGGGGCCACCATTTCACCACACCAAGAACGAAAGAAAATGTCCACGAGGTCGACGAGGTCCATGGGAACCCGGACACTGTCTCTTGTCGTTCCTCTTCGCGGCTTGCGGGCCACCTGCGAGCCTCCTTGCATCCCTCCCCCCTCTCTCTCTCCCCCTCCCACATTCCACATGATGGGTGTTCCGAAACGCCGGTTGTGCGGGGGGTGCAAGAAGTCAACAAAAGTGTTCAGCAACTGGGCGCCGAATCAGGAAAGGGGAGGCGTTCGAGATTAAATGGGGATTGGTGGAACACTCAAGACTGATAATCCCGGACACCTGGAAACTGATCCCACCCCGGTTCATGATTCTCCCTGGAGCCAACTGGCGCTTGCCAATGGTCAATATGTACTCTGCTGTGGTGTGGTCGGGGATTGTAGAGAGTAAATGCCTGTCGGTGAGAACCCAAAAAGAGCAATCATCACATCGTCGTCACAGCGACACAAAAGACAAGACCAGACATCACAAACCCGTGTCGCGGCGACGCAGTGGCTGTAGGCGTGGTATTTTCCTACTACATGTGGCACCTCTGGTTCGTCTTTAATGACTTGTAGTGCAAGCCGGAAAACGAGAACCGTGTTTCGGGGGTTGCGCATCAGTAAATCGCTAGGGACGCTGGCTATGCTGGCAGTCCACGAGGCCGACATGGATCCCAGAACGACCAGAAGGGCAACTCAAAATGATTGACACGATTGATAGCCGCAAAGACGCACAGATGTCTTGCCTAGACCTCGCCAGCGTGCCAGATGTCGGCTAGTTTGTATCTACTTCTGCTAGGAACCCCCCAGCAAGCTGTCAATGTGCGTCTCAGCAACGTTTTCAGAACAAACAGATGCACTGCAGATCCCGTCATCACATCAGTTGGGATCCCCCTAAACAACCCCACTTTGTGGTTGTGGGTATGTCCGAAAGAGGAACAACTTCAGACGACGTGCGTTCGTGATGGAGGACCGTCTGACAAAATGTTCTGATGAATACAACCTCAGCTCGTGGAACGCTGTTTGTGTTACAATGGAAATAGAAAAGACTTGCGCTTACGTGTCTTTCTCGGATAGCATGTCATGGGAAGCCAATTACGAACCGGAGTTCGGTTTCTTCGTCTTTCGATGATGATGGATCTCACGATTCTTCTGCGAGGTAGGCGCGAAGAGTCCAAGCGCTGAATGGAGTCCAGCCAAGACGTAGAAAGGACCCCTCGTCCTCTCGAAGTGGAATCGAAACCCGGGAGATCACACCGTTCAAAAGCAAAGAACCCCACGGCGGAAACAGCTGGGAAACCGATGATGGGAGGAAGACCGTCGAGGCGAACATGGCGCCGGATTCAACATGGCGCCGGCTTCGTCGTCAATTTCTTGCGGACTGGTCCCTCCCACGGCGAGAAGTAAAAGGGAAAGGGCAATGAACATCGCGACGGCCAGATGCACTTTTTATTCCACCACGCGTAGAGGATTGCAACCCTAGCACCTCCGCCGGTTCGTGCACGTGGCCCTATCCCCATCCTCAATGAGCCAACCAGGTTTTTCCCTCTTGCTCCTGGACGCCTCCGCATTCCACGGCGGGCGGAGGATTGTGTTCCGGTGGCTACTCTGTGGCGCTGGCTTTGCTCATCACGGACAGCGGAGGTCGAGTAAACCGCATTGCCAGTGTCCAATGATGAATGGATCATCCAAATCGGCATCGGCAGTAGTCATGTCCCAGTGCTAAAAAGATGCCAGCGCAACCCGTCGATGACATACGCGTGACGGGACTAGACTGTACGGGAGTGGACGGAGTAAAGAGGGGCCGAAAGACTAGATCATCATTCCATGCAGAAGCGGGGGCAAGTCCCAACGGACTAGGTCGGGAGGTAGGGAGGTAAGGCGAGTGCGGTCACGGCAGATTTCATTCCAATTAGAGACTGCAACGATTAGAATTCCCGACCACATCGGCGATCCTCGCCAAACTTCCATCACAATTAGTTCTTCTTCGCGGGACAAACCTCCTCTACATTGTGCATGCTCCTTCTCCTAGGGTGTAATGGTGATGTAGAGTCGCATCAAACAACAAGCCGAAGTCTTTTAGGTCCTCCAAATTGTTGATGGCAAAGGGTCCCAGCTCGCGGATCTGAAGAAAGTCGTCCGGCGTGAGCAGCGGCTCCCCGGTCGAGGGATGGTGGGGACACACGAGAGAGTCTGGCTCTGACACGTATCCCAGTCAGCTTGCTGTAGCACGCGCCAGCATAAAGCTCACCTGGTTCCCGTTGAAACATATCATCTTCAGCCACGCTGGCCGTCCGGTGCTCGAGATGCGGGAGAGAGGTGTCTCGCGATGGGTGTATCCCTTTGCAGCGAGCTCGCACATCCACTGGAGAGGGATCTGGGACGTTGTACTGGCGTTCCTCTTGGCTTCGATATCGTAGGCGGACGGTTCTGAGGGTTCGAACTCGCTCCAGGGCGAATCGACCCTGCCGTCCACGCGGGAGACGAACATTCCCATCGCGGCACCGTCAGACTTACCTCGGCGCCGCGATGGACGCTTCCCGTCGAGGCTGCCAAAAACATACTCGGTCTCCGACGGGCTGGCCATGTACAACGGGAGTCCATCAGGGCGTTTTCCCAGAACCTGACTCGAAAGAGCGTTGAGAAGGGCACAGCCAAGGTCAGTTCGCTCTGATTCAGAGACATTACTACCTCGTCTCTGGAGCCTTGATGCCTTGCTATGGACGTCTTCTAGCTGTCTAAGGGAGTCGTTGTAGCTCGTAGTGCCGAACTATTTCGGGTTTCTTGACCAACATGTATCTAAAGGATGCCTTTTCAGCCCGGCCGCTGTGTTGTGCATAGGACGCCCATGATAGTGCACTCTCTGGAGATCCGTTTGCCCGTTGGACCTTGTATCAAACCTGGAACGCCAGGGCTGGTGCATGCGCGGCAAAGCGGGGCTCCGCCACGTGGGCTCCTTCGTCAACGGGCCCTCCTGGCGTGGACGTGCCACGTTGGCGGCGGGAGTGGGAGACGCCGGATGGTTTGCCGACAGGCGCCACTCAAGCATGCGCTCTGACACAGCGAGAGACGTAGGCCCGAACAGGTGGGCCTCATTCACGAGGGTATCGAGGGCTGCGGCTGTGACTGCACACGGGAACGTCGTTGACTCGGCCGAAGGGACGAAAAAGCTGTGAAGGGGCAGACATTGGGCTTCGCTCGCGGTACTGGCTGAGAATCTCTGGTGTCTATGTCTTTGAGCCGGGCTCCCTTCGGAAGCAACTTGAGGGCGGCTCCAGTCCAGTTTCGGAAAGCGTTTATGGACATGATACTGGCTGAGTGTTTGTTAACAGAAGATATTACAGCAACCTGGTAGGTACCTAGTTGGACAGCTTGGCCGAGTAATACAGGAACAGGAGAAGAAAAGGGTGATGACCGAGCACTGGACCATCCTGAGTTCCCAGCCGGCGTCCAGCGTAGTTTTGAAAAGTTTTCTCACTCTTTGTTGCGATGTTCAATCCTTTGTCACGAATTCTTGTTGGGTGTATCCCCTTGGAATGCCCGCCCATTCTCACTTTCTTTGTCGGTTGCACTGCCGTGAACCAACAACGCTTGTAACTTCTTTGTTCCACTACCGCTTCCGGCTGGGCGGATCTGTACTGGAATGCGGAGCCGGTTCATCCCGGCTCAGGCGACAAGATCTCTGATATTTTCGTGTGGTTGCCATTGCTGGGGACTGTCAGCGAGCACCGTGACGCGATGCCGGGGGAGAGGGCTTCCACGCTGTCACTATCGTTTTACATCACTGCCGACTTGCTAAGCTGATGGGTACTAGTGACTAAACGACCTTCCGTGTTGTCAGGATACTAAACATAGGAGCATGCACATGGTAGTGAGCACGTTTGGACCTCTGCCTGAGTTCCGCGAGGCTTGAGGCTGAGGCCCCCTTAGTTCGAATACGGCGATTGGCAACGACTGCCACGTTGGGTACGAAAGACGGGCCCCCAATGGCAGCCGGTTACCTGCTAATTTATTGTTGACAACTCATTTGCCCCAGCAAGCCCTTTCAAATGTTGAAGCTAACTTCGTCGACGAAAAAAAGCCAATAGCACCGGCAACTTCGTGGGTTTCTTCGAGTGCTACAATCGCAGGGCACGAAGAGGGCGAGCTGTGCTACGTAGGTAGGGAGTTGGACTGAAGGTTGTGCTAGGACAATAGGCCGAAGGGTGTGAGACGGAAGGTGCACCAGATTGTTGTTATTATTGTTGTTTTTTCGTGGTCAGGGCGAAAACTCTGGTCTCTACGGATTACCAATCCTCACCCTCGTAGCCAAGTGACCGCATTCCCAGGGGGTGCCTCCCAACTGACAAAGGGAGTGTCTATCTTACTCCGCTCTCTACGGACACATTGATGCCATCAAGTGCCAGAAGAATTTAAAATTCTGTAGTTGTGAATGGCGACGTCTTTATCCCGGGCT
The DNA here is from genome assembly GCA_003049485.1 of Ophioceras dolichostomum. NCBI lineage: Eukaryota > Fungi > Ascomycota > Sordariomycetes > Magnaporthales > Ophioceraceae > Ophioceras > Ophioceras dolichostomum. The sequence goes on from PYST01000236.1 coordinate 25,738, forward strand.
AACGTTACAAATACCTATACGATACTGGCAAGCAGTGTTTTGGTCCTCGAGTGGGGGATGTATTCTGTGTGTTTGAACATAGCAGGCTATATAGAAGGAAACTCAAGCCGAACCCACCGCCAACCTGATCTCGGCTACATACCAATCCAGTCAGGTGAAGCCCAGGTTGTACGCAACTACCTTGGTATACTGTTTACTGTCCCAGCCAAGGCTAGCCCGAAGAAAGCCTACGCCGTCTCCGCATACCTCAAAAATGCAGCCAGGTCGCCCGTCTGCGTAAAACCCGGATTCGCAAACTGGAACACCTTCCCGCCAGGGAACACAAAGTCCTGTACCAGCCCCACAGGAATAGCATTCAGCCCCGTGCCCATCCTGGACTGCACCAGCGTGGACGCCCAGGCGATGAGCTGGTTGATGCCCGTGAAGAAATTAATAAAACTGTCCGCGTCCGCGATCTTGTCTTTCCCCCGCGTCTCGGCTCCCCACTGCGCGTTGGCTGTTAGCTGACCCTGCTGGTCGACGCTGACGTTGTAGCGGTCCGTCTTCTGCCGCGAGACGACGTTGCCTGATCTCGTGGTGGAGACCGAGCTGACGCTCAGGTACGCGTACTGCTCTTGGTGGACGGAGATGCCGCCCGCGTCGAAGGCGGCCGTCAGCACGTAGTACGTCTCGATCTTGAGCTTGCCTGAGTTGCCGTTCAGGCCTGCTTGGTCGTAGGAGCTTGCGCCGTACTGCATGGCGGAGTCAGCGGTTGATCACGGGGGCGCAAGCTTGGAAAAACGAAAATGTACGTAGTTGGAAAAGTAGAAGAGGCGACGTTGAGTCAGAGCGAGTGACATACCTCGAACTTGACGAGAGTGTTCCCATCGTTGGGCGTGGACACGCTGGGCTGCTGACCAGGGATCATGTTTCCCTGATACGTGACGCCGCCGAACCCGGCATCTTTGAGCGTCACCTTCGTCGTGGGCTGGAAGCAGCACCTCCTGACGTACGGCTCAAGGAACGCACGCAGGTAGGCGGCCATCGCCTTACGACTGATGGCGACGGCGCCGTCGCGGTCCTTCAATTCCTGCATATTCGAGATCCAGTTCCACCTGAAGCGCGCCGGGGCCGACGGCAGGCCGTGACCAGTCGCCACGCACTGGTAATTGAGCGTGGCCAGCCGCCTCTGATCCTCGGACGGGTTCTGGATAGGTTCACCCGCGCCGTCGAGCAGCGGCTGTGCGGCCAGTTGCATGGCACCCAGCTGCAGCGTTGAGGGGGGCAGGTTCAGCGAGGAACGCGCCACGAGCGAGTACGACAGCAGGGGGGAGGCGCCCGAGTTGGATTTCCGCAGCCCCTCGAAGTACATCTTCATGAAGTACTTGTCCAGCAGGTCTTGGCTCTCGGAGCCGGCCCCGACGATGGTGGCGCTGGGGCTGCTCATCAGCGCTGGCGTTGTGAGGTCCACGAGGAGCTGCTGCACGCCGAACGCGTCCGGGCCATGATTCCGCACCTGCACCTCGACGGCCTGCTTGGCCTTGGGGTCCAGCGACTCGATCGTGGCCGGGTCGTACTTGTCTGTCGTGTGCATGCGCAGGTCGACGTTACACGAGAAGATCCACGGCTTAGGAGCTTCATCACCTTCCGGTTGGCCCTGCGCGTACTTGCTCCATAGCAGCTTTCCGCGAGGTAGGTACTTCAGCTCCGTGATGATGAAGGACTGGCAGGGTAGGTTGAAGAGCACCTTTGAAATGTCAGCCGCCTTTAGGTCGAGCGTGTTAGGGTACGTGAGCTCCGGGTCGAAGCCGATCTGCGCGCGGAAGGCCGCCACAAAGCCCACGTCCTGGAGGGTGAGGAGTTCCGGGGTGGTGGTCGCTGTCGCGCCGTTTTCGATGTCGAAGGGGTCGACGCCGTTGGTGAGGGCGAGCAGGGCAGGCAGGTCCATCCCCGTGTTGACCCCATTGTCGTCCATGCAGACGCAGTACGTGACCTCGGGCTGGTCGATGCTCAGCAGGTACTGGTACATGGTCGCGTTGATGCTTTCCTGGGTGGTCGCGATGGCGAAGTCGAAGCCATGGGCTCCGACGTTGGTTTTGGGCACGGATTGGTTGAACGACATTGTGTCAACTAGCAAGGGGACGGGCAGATGACGGCTAATTGTGGTGATAGATGGGTGGGGGTGCAGCACTTGTAGGTGGTTCGAAAATATGAGGAAACGAAGGCGGCTTTTTAGTCTGGGATTCGCATGGCAACTAGGGGCGGCTACGAAAAGTTGAAATTAAGTGGCACGTTGGTGGTTCGCTTTATATCGGTCAGTGATGATCGAGTGATGAGACTCGGAGTGTGGTTCCAAGGAACCAACGCATGCCACAAACCACTTGGCGAGGATACGGCAAAGGCGAGGAGAGGCGATAACCTGGAGATACACTGACGGTGTCAACGATGTCCTTGTGCAAAATTACCAGAAACTGCCGACTAACTGGGCAGTATCGCGGACAACACCGCAACTTTCATCCCAACGTTAGATCACGATTATTCCAACTGTTTCCGGACAGCGCGCTGCGTGGTCCGTCCTTGGCAACCCGACCCAGTGGCCCAATGGAATGCCGCCTGGTAAGGGAAACCTGCGTAAGGGGATATTAATGGCTGAGCTATCGTCCCCTTCTGGACATAGTAAGACCGTTCAGCTCTCATCGGGACCCCCTGGACTGCAGCATGCTGAGGAGCGAAGCCCTCTCGAGGGTATGGTACCATCGCTAACCCACTCGATTGGCCATATGCAATTGGCCTCAGGCCTCAGCCACAGGAGACCAAACTTGTGGTTCCTTGGCTGTTGCAGCTGTTCAGCTGACATCTTGCAGTATCATGTAGGACGCGGCTTACAGTCACGAAGCTTGGCTGCTCACCACGTCAAAGAAATCCGTTCCAAATCAGATTAGACCTCCATTCAGCCCGTGACCCCCGTCAGCGAAACGTAGGGCTGCGTTGAAATACCCACTTCGCCTAACGGTGCTGCAGCATTCATCAGCTAGCATGACTCTCGAGTCCCAAACACCGTTGCATCGGCCACTCAGAATTTGCTCCGGCTTTGCATATCTCCATGTTCAGGCGGCCACGGCGTCGTCCTGCAGCAGCTTCTAACCTTAACGGTCGTCCCAAGCCTTTGTTCGCAGGAAGAAGCGCCGCATTTACGATCACCGCCTTTCTCTGTGTCTTGAATCTGGCATTGGCACGGGGATACCGCGGCGACACATGCCTTGGCTACCACGAGCCAATATTATCACGTACTCGAACTCTCGAATCGGTCTCGGCAATGGATACATGCCGTCTTGAATGGACTGCCACAGTTTGGCTGCGCCGAGATCTGCAATACGTCCACCCCACTTGGCTGTTGGTAGAACCGACAGGAGCGACCTATCTGTCATCAGTTTCCCTGATAGCCATCCCTTGCACTCCCGACACATTCAAAACGGCATCACGTTGAGCAGTCATCCCATGCCATCGCGCATTGTCTTTGATCACTCGTAGCAGACACTCATATGCAAGGCATTGACTAGCGAGTCTACATATTCGACTCGTTCAACCTTAAGAATTAGCGATCAGGCTAACCGTTTTTCTCGAGAAACACTCAACCATCCCTATCCCTCGACTCATGCACCATCTACCTACTCCAGCACATAAACAGTCGCCACAATGGAGATCTCAGCGCAGACAGACATCATGCTCAACCAAAAGCAGGCCACCATCATGGCTGCTGACAAGGCCTTCACGGTCTTGCAGACCAAGGATGGCGACTCCCTGTTCTTTTCCATCGGCACGGACCCAAACGACGCCGACGGCAGTGAGGACGTCCTGTACGTCACTCGCGAGCTGCGCAACGGCGTGTCGACCACGGGCTGGGACCAGGTCGACCTAAGCAGCCGCGTATCTCCGGGGAAACACGTCGGCGTCTCGTCCTTCGCCATGGCGCAGAACGTCCAGACACTGGCCTTCGACCTGATCATCGTGGCTAGCGTCAACTACAGCGCCAACGACACGCTCTTCATTTCTAGCGGCCACAAGGACGTGCCAGCAGACTGGGCGAACGGCGTCAGCTGGGCCGAGCTCCGGTTCGACGCTGTCAGCGTCGACGGGCCCAAGATCACACCGCCGAATCCCCTGAAGATCGCTGATGTCTTCCTCATGAACATCAGCAACGCCTCCGGCACAAGTGTCCTGAACTGCTTTGTCGACATCATCCGTGATCCCCTCACATCTACCACCAAGGCGCTGGACCGCTACTACATCGACCTGGCCCCATCTGCCTCGCCGGCATGGAACAGGCATCTCCTCGCGCTGGACATTGCGGCTGGCTCAGTGCAGTCGTGCCTTGGCCGTCGTGAGAAGGACGCCGCGCCGGGGATCTACACCTTCGGCACGATCGGTGGCGATCGCAACAAACAGCTGCTCTACATTCCTCAGTACGTTTCGAAGCAGTTCAAGGTCGCCCCGCGCAGCGCCCGTCTTCAGCCTCCAAAGGGCAGCACCTCCATCGCGTCAGCTGCCACCGCGGCGGGCTACACCAACCTCTTCGTATCGGGCGACGAAGGTCTATGGGTCTTCGACGCCAAGAATCAGACCGAGGCAGGCGTGGCCGTCCTGGCGGTGCCAGCCCTATCCATTGCCGGCCAGAACGTGTCGGCCAGGCTGCGCAATCTCTCCGCCGCCACCGTCGGCTCGACCACATCCGTCTGGGGCCTCAACGCCCAGAACGACCTGATCTACACCTCCTGCCCCGCCGGCCGCGAGACGAAGCCAGCCAGCTGGTCCAGCCCCGTGCCCATCATGTCGGGTGTCCAGAACTTCGCCTTCTTCCTTAACAAGTCCCGCGACGAGGCACACGTGCTTTTCGCCCACATCGGCGGGGAGCTGCTCAGAAAGATCTCGCAGGACCCCGTCACGGCCACCTGGAGCTCGTACGAGATCCTGCTGCCGTCGCCGGACGTTAAGCAGGTCGTCGAGTACGACAGCTTCACGAGCCACATCACGGTCTGGGACTCCGCTACCGGCCAGGCCGCCAGCGACGTCTCGGTGGACCTGACCGCCACGGCGGAGGTCCCGGTCTCCGTCAACGACGTCCACCATGTGCTCTACCCCGGTGAGCCGGTGCGCGTGAAGACCAGTCTGAACGGCACCGTCACTGTGATCCAGGCCGCTCCGTCTCTGTCGCAAGCCGTGACGTACAGCGTGACAGTGACGAGCACTGGGCAGGCCGGCAAGACGGTCATCGCCATCGTCGATCCCCTTGAGAAGGCCAACGAACGGATGAGGGCTCTCCAGAGCGGCGAAGACGTGACCAACGCCACGGCAATGCGGGAGGATGGCACGCGGTATCCGCTCGTGGACGGAGGTGTCTCCAAGCAGGACAAGGACGCTATGGCGCAGGCCCTGCAACAGATGCTTGAGGCGCGAAAGAGCTTGCCTGCGGACGGCTCGAAGGCGTCGTCGACAACAGCGACGGTGGCAGCTAGCTCTGGACCATCTCTCGTCGCGGCGAGGGCACTCGCCACTGCCCAGATCAGCAGCCCCCAGCTCAAGCCCTTTGCCGTGACTTTCCACAAGGACGGCACTGGCGCATTTTTCCACCACGGTGCTGCTGCTCAGAAGGTCATAGCCGGTGCCGTGCCGATATATGACACCCGCCACGAAGTGTCTGGCAGGATGGCGATATCCTCAAGCTCCACCGCACTAGCCGCAAAGGTCAGCCCCCTGGCGCCCCTGCCGGAGCCCATCCTGCACGCAGCCGGCGACCTCTCCCGCCTGATCAAGAAGGCCGGCGACGCGCTGACGTCGTTCGCCTGCGACGCCGTGGGGCAGATCTACCGCGCTGTGGTCTGGATCGGCGAGAAGATCTACCACGCGTACCTGGACTGCAAGGCGGCGCTGGACCGGTTCCTGGACATGGTGTGGGACTGGATCAAGGTGGCGTGGGAGAAGCTCAAGGCGTTCCTGGACGACCTGTTCGTATGGCCCAGCATCCTGCGCACGCACCGCGTTTTTAAAACGGTCATGAACAACAGTCTTGACCACCTGATCGACTCGATCGTTGACGCCGAGGAGACGGTCGCTGATAAGCTGGACGACATGACGAAGCGCGTGCAGGACTGGGCGGGTCTGAAGGATAAGGTGGCCGACGGCAGCACGGTTGGCTTCTTGTCCAAGTCTGCGTCGTCCGGGACAAAAGACACGGACAGCCCCAAGGCGAATTGGGTGCTGCAGCATCTCACAAGTGCGCTGAGCGGTGGCATATCCAGCGGAGACGACAAAGGCGAAGGACCAGGCTCGATGACCGGCGCCGTCCTGAAAGCCTTCCAGGAAGCACTCCAAAACCTCCTGGAACTAATCGAAGAAGAGGCCGGCGGCCTCGCCAACGCGGCACTGCAAGCCAACGAGGTGGCCAGAAACATCAACAACATGCGGCCCGAGGAGGCCGGCGCCAAGATCCTGGGAATCATCGCCGAGCTGGTGCTGCGCGCCGCAAAGCACCTGGTCGTCAAGATCCTCGACGTCGGGCGCATCATAGTCGGACTGATCAAAGGCGTCGTCAACGCGCCCATCCGCATCAAGGTCATCTCGCCGCTATACGAGCAGCTCGTGGGCTCGCCGCTCAGCCTGCTGGACCTCATCTGTCTCGTCGCCGCCGTGCCGGCCACCATCGTCTACAAACTCGTGACGAGCAACACGCTGTACCCGGATGACGCGCACACAGCCGCCCTGATCGGCGCGAGGAGCAACGCCGAGATGCGCGCGCTTGTCATTGGCAGTGGTGGCCGGAAGCAAGCTAAAATGTCTTTTGCAACGGCTGCGGCCCGACAAGCAACCTCCAGCGACTCAGAATGGCCAGTGAGGCTTGAGAATCCGCCCGAGGAGGAAGAAGACGACTACACACAAGGCCAGCCCTACATCAAAGCATGCTTCGCGCTCAACATCCTCGGCGGCTCCGCCGGCCTCGCCCAGGCGCTCCTCAAGCAGCGCGTCGAGATGCTGAAGGCGGCGCGCATCGAGGCGGACCTGCCGCTCACAAAGCTGGAGCTGTGGTGCAACCGCATCGGCAACGCGTGCTCGTTCGGGCTGCTGGCGAGCAACGCGCCGTACGTCGCGCAGGGCGGCTGGTCGGGGCTCAACACGTTCTGCGCAGTGCTGACGCTCATCAAGTCCGTGGTGGACATGACGGGGTGGGGGATGAACAGCTCTTGGGGGGTCGAGATGCAGAAGCTGAGGAAGGGGTGGGATGCGTGGGGTAGCGGCGTTGCGGATGGTGTTATCAACACGCTGTGGCTGCTGCCTGCGTTTGGGTCCTTCATTGGCACGGCGGAGGAGGACAGGACGGCGTCGGGGACGGTGAATTTCATTGCGTGTTTGTGTCTTGACGCGAGCGGCATGACGGGTTTCCTGAATGTCAAGAAGGTTGATGTCAAGATCAAGGCGATCGCGATCGCGTCTGGGATACTGCTGCTGGCTGTGGGTTCGGGCACGCTGATGTTGGGCGGGTGGATTAATCTTATGGAAAACGAAGACGAGTTGAAGAAGGAGAAGTAGAAAGGACAGCAAGCAGGGGGGACGGTCCGTAGTTTCGTGTAAATAAGTGATGCTTCCTGGTATTATTGTAGGGTAACTATCTGATGATGCCGATACACTGGAGTTTCTTTGTGGCTTAGGTACCTAGGTACCTGCCTGCCTAGGTACCTACTTAGGTTGTACCGTGGATATGCTGCGATATAGGAGACAAATAATTAGAGGACAGCGTGCGTAAGTGCGACTGATACATGGAAGCTCACCCATCATCTGTGCTGCAACGCTGCTCCTACTCCTTTCGCTCCTTCTGCCAGTCGATTTTCCGCAGGCAGGCAGGCAGGACCTTACATACCTACCGTCTAATCACCGGGTGGCCACCCAGATGGCCGGCAGGCCTCTGCCGGGTCGGCGCAGTGTGGGGACGCCGGCGCTTCTGGGCCTGCGGTTTCTCCCAGGCATCGGCGTCAGCCTTTCGCTTGACGCCCTGCTTGATCGTGTCTATCCTCTGGCAGTAGTCGAGCTGCTCCATGGTCAGGAACCGCTCATTCAATGGGGAGGTCCGGCGCTTCCGGGAACGCTAGAGCGCGAGCGCCGCGACGTTGGCGGTCTTTGGGTCCCGCGGCAGATGCACAGGCCGGGCTCGCAGTCGGAACCGGCCGCTGTTGCTGATGCCGTTGCCATTGCCACGGCCGTTGGCGACTGCCTCCGCGGGTCTGCCGGGGGCGCTGCCCCTGTAGTCGGACGTGCGCCACACCTCGTGGCTCCCGTCGCGCCTCTGCCACTGCAGGGCGAAGCCGCGGGTCCACTGGTAGGTCTTGAGGATGGCGGCGCCGGGCTGCAGGGCGAACTCGGGCCAGCTGTACCGTGCCGAGCGGATCTGCGGCTTGTTCCGCCGGACGGAGACGAGCAGCTTCCGTGTCCTTGTCGCTCTTCTCGTCAAACGGGATGAGATCTTGGCTTCTGGCCTTGCTATTTTTGTGGATCACACCGCTCTCTGCGTTTCTCTCTGCGTCTTGGTGATCGGTGGTCCGCTCGTTGGCCGGCTCGGCGGCCGGCTCCTTGGCATGGGCTTCAACTTCTTGGTCCAGCTGCTCCTGCGTGCTCAGCAGGGGCTCAGGCACTTTGACGGCGAGACGTTGCTCGTCATCAGAGGTGGCGCCTTTCGGGGAAGCGGCGACGCTGGCCACCACTTCCGTCAAGGACATGTTGATGGTGGGGGTCGGTGCTAAAATTCCTTGGTTTGGTTAGGGCTCACGAAGAAATGAAGAGTACTACCTCTTACCTTAGATCGTCGAGGGAGGTTTGCGGCAAATTAGGTGGTAGGAAGGAAGAACGCGTGTGGGAGGGAGGGTTGGCTGGTGTTGATTTTGTACCGAGACCAGAATGTTCAACTCAGGAGCGCCTCCAAATCCAAATGGTAACCGACACCATAATCAATATCCACAAAGGATTCCACCGTCTTTGTTAGGAATATATGGTGAAGGGCAAATGCTTGTTAATTGGATAACAACGAGAGGGCAAGGTGTGCGTGAACCGATCAAAGGTCCACTTCAAGCTTCCCTGTCAATAGTAGTCCTGAAGTTGAGGAAAGAAACATTCACCAGGCTACGGAGAGTGGGAAGGCTCACCTGCCGTCTAAATCCCATCCGATATCATATCACACCTGCCGAAAATTCACCCGCCGAAGCAACCACTAGTTCTTCTTACCTTTTTTTAATCCCCTCGTCTTCTTTCCACAAATCTCGGCGAGCAGCAAACATCAATCACCAGAACAGCACTAAGCTGGAAAATATCTCCGCGCATTTGCCTAGCGCGTCTTTGTATTCCCTTTTTTTTCAAGAGTAGTACCTATTACCCTGGCGAGAAAAAAATGGACCTTTTCACCGCCTCGGGCGACGACGCGTCGAGCGGAAGCCTGTCACCTCCCCCTCCAAGCGACGGCTCGGATGGAAACGAAGTAGACAACCCGGCTGGAGAGCAGAGCAGCAGCCATCGCGGCCACTCGGTCTATTCCAACTCACGCCGACGCCGGAGCAGATGCAAGCGGGTTACCAGCAATACCAGCAACCCGGCCATAAACACTTGGAACCTCAGCAACTCCAGCTTCAACCTCAACTCCAATTACAACCGTCTCTCCAGCCGCAGCTCCAGCAACAAATGAAGCATCAGTACGTCACTGGTGCTGCCGCCTGCCAACCGCTGGCCGAGCTCGATCCCGCGCTGTTCGATCCCGCCATGCTAGATCCCACGATGGGACTAGGTGCACAAACCCATGGCCGAGCAGATCGCGTCCGTAACGCCAGACATGCTCACGCACATCAATAAGAACTTGGAAGCCGCTCATCTGTACCTCGAGCCGAACACCGAGCACAATATTACCAAATGGGCCTGGAACCTGGTCATCGGCCTGCGAGCCACGACACCAGGCCCGCCGTACGGTTTATTCTCCCTCCTGGAGATCTAACAGGTCTGGGAGATGCTGGTGCGGTTCCGAGGAACGCTGGACAACCCGATGGGCCAGAAGCCGGACCTCGCGCGCCACTTTTTCCACGACGGCGTGCGCCGGCTGCGCGAACGCGTGGAGGCCGACCTGGCGCGTCTCCACTACCTCCCGAGCGAGGCCGCCGTCTCGACCGCGGCCGGGGGGCTCATCTCGACGCGAATCTCCACGATCTTCCAGACGTCGCGCCAGGCCACGCCCGAGACCAAGAGCTTCCTCTCGCGAGCCAACGCCGTCCGTGCCTTCGCGAGCGTGAACCTTGACCGGCTGCCCCTTTCTAAGTTCCAGATCATGACGGCCGCGTTCGCCGTCTAGAAGAAGGCCACGGCCCCGAACACCTGGGAGATGGCGTTTCTCACGCTGATGCTGCACATTATGGCGGACCTCGCTGGACCGTATGGCTCCTGATGGCTGCGATCCTGGGTGATGCTGAGGGGATGTTACCGAAACTCGACGCGGGAAGCGTTCTACTTCTGTCGTCTTTCAGTTTTCTTCCCTTTCTTCCAATTTACACAACGAGCGAACAAGACCATACGAGAACGCCAGTGAGTATACTTTTGGCTTCACTGAGGTTTAAGCAGAGCGGTTCACTCGGATTAATACTACCCACCCTGCGCAGCAACGATCAGTATGCATCAACGCAACAGGAAGTTGTTATTTTCAACCTCTTTGCATGTGTGGCGGACTGTCTGGTCAGTCTGTAACCTGGGTTATTGAGCTGAACGGTTTCCACCCAACTAGGGCAAGTTGGGGTCGGGGGCCTGTTTTCTGTAGAGGAAAGACACACAGTCTATGCTGCGCTGGACAGGATGTACGACAGGCGAGCTCGTCTCGATTGGTGGGTACCTACTACTGGCTTGTATCTCAACGAGGGGCAGGAGTGGGAGCCACCGACACCAGCCGGACTACCAACCACTCTGATGATCACAGCGCAATAGCAGCCACGGGAACCTCGGCCAACATCTCTGTCGCGCATCCATATGCCTCCACGGCGAGCCCCGTGCGAGACCAGGCAGGCCGACGTACTACTCCCTACCCAACGTACCGGGCTCCCACGGATTCCTGCGGCGTGTGGTGCAAATAAAATCCTCCTTCATCTCCCCAGGAACGTCGGGCCACTGGAAGCAAGCATATCAACATCGTATTTCATTTTCTGCCTACGGAGGAAAGGGTTTCAAGCTGTCTTCGTTTACTTCATTGCCCCCCTAGCAGGGTTGATGCGCTCGCTCGCGCTCACTCGCACCTGCATGTCCTCGCCACCACTAACTGGCCAATTATCTCGCCGATACTACCGCCCATCTCCTCGTGCCGCACGGCGCTATTCCGGGGGGCCGATTGGGGCTGCTCGGCTCGTGAGAAACCCCAGATTTCGACTTGAATGGTGGAAATGATCAACCCCCTAGGCTGAACTTGAATAGCGCTGAAGCCGATCCGTGCCAAATGCTTGCCTCTAGGCTCACCGAGGTTAGCACCTTGCATAAAGAGCAACAAATAGTGCAATGATCGTTCCCTCAACTAGTCTCGTGCGCCAGACGCGAGTTGCCGCGCCGCTCTGAGCCGCGTCTGAGGAGCCTTGGCGAGATAGCATCCTTAGTAATTGACATCGCTCCGGGATGTTTACCTTAGCAAAAATACCGGCAGGGTTTGAACCTGAATCTCGGGTGCCGCTGAAAAAAAGACAGTCGCCAGGGCCATTGAGCCCTATGCATACCTCGTCCGATCAGATAGTCGTACCTGGCAGAAAGAGACAAGGGGCCTTACCGGCGCTTCTCAGACTTTGTATGTCGGACCATTGCTGAAGGCATTTTTACGAGCTTGGGGGCTCCAAACGCACCACCTCTATATACGACGACTGCAGGACCGGGCTTACATGGCTTGGGTTAATGGATCTACAAAATCTGGGTCTGGGACCAAGAAACTATCGTTAAATAGAGCTGAGAGGAGCCCCTTAGTCTCCCGGGACAACTGGTTGCAACGATCAACGACAAGAGGTCCAGCCTTGACAGAATAACGACTCATGAACAGAATGAATTCGCGTTCCCATCCCTCCGAACTCGGAGCTCAACGACGTCCTCCTTCTCCGGGCTTGCATGCCATGAGATCCCAACCTCCAAACCGGACCAATGCGAGTTCTCATAGGGCCACGCACTCACCACTGTCCCCCTTCAACTCGTCCCAAAGCTTCTTCTTAGACCCCTCTCAGGACTCCATTGGACATCCTCCCCGTCCAGACTCTCCCATTTCCAGAACCATCGGCAACCAAGATGGGCATCTGCCTGTGTCGGGGTTCAGGTCGGCCTTCTCTCGCACCCAGCAGGCCAGCCCGCTGCCACCATGGAGCAACCCACGGCGAACTGAGACGGCACCCATCATGCCACCAACAGCCACCCAAGGCCAACGCCAAGCCTTCGAGATGGCCAACATGAGCCGTTCCTCGACGTCTCCGTCCACCACCCCCCTGCAAGATGGCACCCCGCCAATGAGCTACCAGGCCATACCTAGCGTCACGGATCACGCATACCGGGAGCTGCCCCCGGTTCTGCTGTTCAACAGCCACTCGTTCGACACCCTTCAGTCTAGCGCATCCACCGTCGTAGCTGATGACGGAGAGAATCTCCGTCGCATGTCAACTCGATCATTGACCGATCATCAGCCTCTTGCCAGAAACGGCAATATCCCACGAAAACCAGTGCCGCCTCCCTCGATGCTCAGCAGACAGTCCATCGCTCCATTGCCGATGGGCGCTAACGATTCAGGCGCACCCCACAGTCTAGCAAGGTCCTGGTTCAAGCTAAAAACGGACAAGGGCAAGGGGAAGGCTCAGGATGGTGACAAGGACATCAAGACAAAGAAGAATGCGCAACCCTTCCATTGGTGGTGGTGGTGGGAGATCGCCTCAGTCACCACCAGCATCACAAGCATGTGTCTCCTCCTGACCGCCCTCCTCTTAACAAGCGACACGTCCCTTGCGGCCTGGACCTTCCCCATCCGACCCAACGCGCTTATCTCAATTCTCACTACTGTCGGCAAGACCTCCCTCCTCGTCGCCGTGGCCGCCTGTCTAAGCCAGCTGAAATGGCGTCACTTCCACGAGGCTCCGCACCCGCTCGACCAGCTGCAGCTGTTCGAAGACGCCAGTCGCGGGCCGTGGGGCTCTCTTGTGCTGCTCTGCCAGCTGCGAGCTCGTGCTCTCCTCGGCTGGGGCCTGGCACTCGTCACTCTTGCTTCCCTGAGCATGGACCCGGTCGCCCAGCAGATCCTGGACTTCCCAAACAGAGATGTAGTACTGCATGGCGCGAAGGCCGAGCTGGCCGCGGCCACGCAGTACGTCCCTGTGGCATTTCAGAACCAAGGTTTCTGTTAGTACCATCCCGATCCTTTACCCCCACCCAATCACCAGCTAGCAGTCGAACAGTGGGACGTCCTACCCTGACCACGGTTAACTTTTTCAGACCACGAGAACACACCTGTCGCCAACGAGCAGCTGCTCAAATTCGAATTCACCACCCTCAGCGGCGCCATGGGCACAGTCCTAGAGCCACACTTCGTCTGCCCAGGCGCCGCGTCAAGCTGCACCTTCCCTGCATACAGCACGCTGGGAGTGTGCTCCACATTCTCCAACATCTCATCCGAGGTAATCACCGAATCGGAGCTGACAGTTGCCAACCTGACCACCCAAAGCGGCGTCTCGTACACCTTCTACCCGCCCGGCCACGAGGCCAGCCTCCGCGACAGCGAAAGACTCCGGTTCCATACCAACTACAGCCAGACGACCGAGTGGTCCGACATCCTCAAGGTGTACCACGACTCTGCGTCCATAGGGTTTGGCGGCTACTCGGTCCTCGCCCTGCGCATTCCTCGCCACAACATCCAGTCCGGCACCGCACCCCGCAGCGGCCAGCCCGTGCGCGCCGAGATGTACCGCATGTCGTGGTACTGGTGCGAGCAAACGTATTCCTCTACCGTCATCTCGAACGGAGGCCAGCTCAGCCTCGGCCCACTCTCCTCCACCGAACGTCTTACGCACATCTCGATCGACGGCGACCACGTCACCTACCTCGCCAACCGCACGGGCACTCCTTACCAGCTCTCGATACCCGTAGACGGCGTCTACTGGAACATGGTCGGCGACCTGTTCAACGCGCACGTGTACCTGACGGGCAATACCTTCTCGTACATGCAGACGCGCCTGAAGTACAGCCGCTTCGGGTTCTACATGTGGAGCGCCGACCTGCAGAAGGTCACCGAGGACGTGGCTGCCACGCTGACTGGCATGATTCGCAGCGACGCGAATAGCACCGACCAGCTGAACAGCAACGCGACAGTTGTCGTCGGCAAGGCGCACGCCAGCGAGACGTACATCGAGGTGCGGTGGGCGTGGCTTGTCGTGCCGTTTCTGGAGACGGTGCTTACAGCGGGCCTGCTTGTCGCTACGATTGTGACGACGAGGAGGGAGGGGCAGCCGCCGTTGCTGAAGACTTCTATTCTGGGGCTGCTGTTCCACGGACTTGGGTGGGAGAGGAGGGCCGAGGGTGGGGATAGTCGGGATGAGAGTATAGAGGGCAGGATTGAGAGCAGGGTTGAGAACACGGCTGGCACGGGATCTGGCACGGGATCTGGCACGGCGACTGCCCAGCATTCTGTCGTCCCGTTGGAGCAGCGCCGCGGGCCAGGAGGAGCAGGCGAAGCTGTGGTTGAGACTGCGGAGACGCTGGAGGTTGCAGCCCGTGGCATAGTGGTCCAGTTGGGCCGGGATTCGGACGGGACGGTGCGCTTCCTGCAGGTTGAGAACAAAGACACTCCACTCGTGTAGACAATGGGTGAATGTCCGAAGGGATTTCTATGTTGTCTCGTTAGTTTTAGGTCATAGGGCTTCAGCCGAGAACGATGAAAGGTACAGGATGACTTGGTAAAGGGCTATTGCATGCATGCGATGGAAGAAGCACTCTTAGAGTGTTAGGTTCACGATTAGACAAAGCAGTGACTTGACTCATCTAATAGCTTTCCCCATGCAATGTCAAATGCAACTTTGTCCGGCGTAGGCCACGGCAGGTCGTCCATGAATTCCGTCAACGTTCTTAGTGGACTACGGCTCCTGGTCATGAATCGACCTTAACCTATCCCGCAAATCATCAGTCGTTCTACCTCTGTCCTCCTCCTCCCCCTCCTCCATCTCCCGTCGCCGCGGCCTTCCTTGACCTTCCATTTCTCGATCAAGAACGTCCCCGCTGCTGCCGTGGTGTTTCTCGGCCGCCTGACTCTTCTGGTGTTCCTCATACGCCGCCCGCAGCGCCGCCCGTCTCATCAGCCTCCTCGGCGCTCTCCGCCCCGTGAAAAGTTCGAACTGCGCAAACCCTTGCTCCGGCAGCAAGTCCAGCCCGTCCATGGTCACCCACCCTCTGTGCGCCTCCGCACGCGACTGCCTTAATAGAGGCGTGTCGAGCGTCTTGTAGCCCAGCTCGATCACGACGCCCCCTGTGGCACTCACGAGCCATTCTGCGGGGGCCACAAACTCGGGGGCAGGCTCCGTGGGGCCGAACCCGTGTGTTGGGATGCAAGAGATGATCACGGTTGGTGATCGGATTCCGGCGGGGGATGGCCATGAATCTGTCAGAGACTGCAGCACGTGGAATCTCGTCGGTGGTGTTGCTGTCGTTGCCCGTGTGCTGCCCGCCGAGTCGTGGCCCCTCTCAGCCTGGTCAGGGCGAGGGCCGAGCGTCGGGAGTCCGCCACCCGCGAGAACTCCCTCGAAGTGTCGTACGAGATCGACTGCCCGGGAGACTGTGCGGTTGTATATAACGATGTTCCTCACGCCAAGCTGCAGCATCGCGTAGACCGCCGCCCGCGCCATGCCTCCCGCCCCGATGACGAGGCCGCATGTCGACGGCCTGACCGCGTTTGCGGGTGACAGGCCCCGACGAATGCACGCCCTGATGCCAATCCAGTCCGTGTTCTCGCCGAGAAGGGCCGTAACCGGCCCCGTCCGCCGGTTTGTTTCGCCCATGGACAGCAAAACCCCCAAGTCTGACGGGATCGAGGATTCGCTATCCCCTGCCGGGCCGAGGTGATGATGGCGGATCGGGATCACTGTGTTGGCCGCGCCAATGGCGGCCGCGTGCGGACTCAGTGCATCGGTGAGCTTCAGTACGTCGACCTTGAAGGGCAGGCCGATGGACGCGCCCGCACAGTCCGGCGCGCGGACGAGGCGGTCCAGCTCGGCCATAGAGTCTGTTGAGACTGGGGAGTAGTGGTGTGGGATGCCGAGTGCCGCTAACGCGGTGTTGTGCATCGCGGGAGATAGGCTGTAGCTCACGTTGGCGCCGAAGACGTACAGCTTCATGGGGTCGTATACGAAAGAGGCATATAGAGCTTGTGTGGCCTCCAGTGCCGTGAGTCGAGGTTGGTGGACGGAGAAAGAAACATCATCAGAGGAAGTGGGGCCTGATGACGCCAGAGACACCCTCGTCGCCACTGGGGTGAGGACGCGGTTGAAACATGCAGAATGTCTTCCTAGCATGCCAGAATTGTATGCGATAAGGGGGACTTTCCGCTCGCTGTCACTCCCGAGTCTTCTGATAGCCGTCCGTAGTCGGTCCACGGATAGGTTGTCGTTCATTGTTGCCGCCGGTCCTCGGACGAACCGGACGATATCACATCCTAGGTTCTCGGCTCTCTGGTAGCGAGAAAGCCACGAGGGTGACTCCCAGCTGTTGCCGTCGTCGATTTCGGTATTCGTGGGCGTTGGCGATTCGAAGTGGGCTATTATTTTACTGTGGCCCTTGGCCGTAACGAAATTGGCTATCCGGGAGTCGTCCAACCCCATATCAAGAGTGACGAACTCCGCAGCCAGTCTGAAGCCGTGTCTGATGAGGTCGAGGTAGAGGCCATGCCACCAGTTATCATCATCACCAACGGAGCCTCCTCCCCGACGGATGACGCCAGGGGTAGCAACATGGAACACGATGGGTAGCACCATCATCCGCCTGATATTGCCAACCGCCCTTGCGATCTCGCTGGCTCTCCCGAAATCGAATCCTGCCGCCAATTTGCGTGGTGGTGATAATGATGACGACGATGTGCTCGCTTCTCTGCCACGCTCAAGAAATCTGAGATCATCAACGACGATCTCGACCGCGTCGGCGCCGGTTTCGATCTCCTCGACGTCGAAATCACTGCTCAGTAAAGTCGAGAGTGGGATGGAAACAGCATAGGTGTACTCCCTACTCTCCGTGGGGACCGTGGCTAGGGGGAAGGCCGACTCGATAAAGGGAATGGATCCGGGGGGCATGGCTAGACTCAGGAACTTAAGGAAGTGTCTCTCTGCGCGCTTGAGGGTAAGGTAAGGGGCTAGTGGTGACCGACGGGTGATGACGTTGACGACGGACCGGTGGTGTGCCGGGTCGCTGTCGCTGTCGGAGGAACAGGAGGAGCCATGGTCGCGTTCGGTGGTGTCAGAGGCGACCTGCTCATAACCAAGAGAGGCGAACGGTGCGGGCTTCTCAGTCAGGTTGGCAAAGTGAAAGTTTGTGCAAGCCCTTAGGATGGCGCCGCTGGCGTTCACGAGCGTCGCGATCTTATCCCTATCTATCGCTTGGGCCTTCAGGTGTTCCTGGATGGCGGCCGCGTCGCGACTAACCAGGATGACGGGATTCGTGACGCAATACTCGCGGAGGAGGAGTTGTATTTCTTTTTCGAGCCAGGAGACAATGATGATTGAGGACGTGGAGTTGGCTGTGAGGATCGTTTTCAGGATCTGCGCCTGACGTGACTGGCAGGCCGTCGCGCCGTGCTGTGATTTGTACTCGGCGCTGGACAGCCCGCCAGTCGTTTGTCGAAAGGTGTTTTCCAAATCCAAAACCGTCCGACCCATCGCGGCACTGGCCATGATTCCAAGAGTGGATTTTCCGGAGCCGCGGATTCCGACGAGAACAATCGAGGCGTCGGGTGCGAATTCGGAGGCAGGATTCGAATGCCCGGAGAGAGAACGCAGACCGCGGTGGTCACCATTCAGCCCGTTCGTACAGGTCTGGTTGGGGGCGTTGCTGCCCATCGTGGCCCATTGATGATGATAAGACGGCGTTTCTCGCGCTGCTGGGGAATGAGCGTCAGGTGGGCGACTCATGTCTGATGATTCCTCAACCCAATGCTCGTCCCCGTCTTGTTGACAAGCGTTGTTGTCAGCTAGCAATCATTTAAACGGTCACAAGGTCGGCGTCGACGGATCTTTGCAGAAGAGAAGGGAGGCATCGAGAAAAGACGCTCGACATTGACAAGAACGGGGAGCTCTGAATTGCGAGTTCCGACGGGATGAATTGAGCGAGTCGGGATCGGCGCCTGTAAGGGCACATCCAGAAGGACATAACCAAGCCCCGCACAATTCCCCTCGCAGCTTCCCCCGCATCCGACCCGCCTTTTCGGGGAAGTTGGGGCTCGTTGCAGGGCCCATGTCCACTAACTGATCGGAATCTGGCATCACGACTCAATGGCCCGTCTCATTTCAACTCATTCCTCGCCAACCATCCATCTTCACACTTCGTCCCGGCAATTATTCGTCGTCAATTTGAACAAGCCTACCTCCTCAATTTGAGCCCGCGGGCAAGTGCGAGAGATCCACCATCGGTCGATGCAGCTACTAGTGGACGTCGGCATCGGCATCGTCATCATCTTCAGTAGCAACCAACACCATGCCCAGCGGTCGGAAAAGGTCTGCAACCACAACCAGTCCGGCCGATGGCGACACGACGGCAGAGGGAGGCGGCGGTCCCCCGAAGTGGCGAAGAGTGTCACGAGCCTGCGATCCGTGCCGCGTGGTGAAAGAAAAGTGCGACGGAGTAAAGCCGGGATGCCGGCGCTGCGAAGAGACGAACAGGCAATGCACGTACGCCGCTCCGGAGAAGAGGCGTGGCGTGAGGACAGGCTACCTCCGCGGCGTAGAATTGGCCCTTGCTTTCGTCCTCGATCGGGACCCCGAGTGCGAGACCCTCCTTCTGGAGGCACTAGCTGAGCAGCCCGAGCGACCAGACCGCGACAACGACGGCAACGCTGACACAGACGAGTCCTCCCCGAGCCCTCCAGCCGCAACTGAGAGGTTGCTGAAGAAGTGGCAGCAGAGCCAACTTCATCGACACATCGACCGTCTTGTTCTCTTGCGGGGAGACGACTTTTACGATCGCAACCGGAGAGCCCATGATGACGAGCCGGAGCCAGCTCCTGCAACAGAGCTAGCTGGCATCAGTCCGCCGCTGCAAGACCGTGGCCAATCGGTGCTCCTAGGGCTTCCACCAAACGCTGAGCAGCTTCTGGAGCTCTACTTCGCCAGTATTCATGGCTGGCTCCCTGTTGTCTCGCCGACATCCCTGGGAGATTTAGCTTCGTTTCACCCAGCTGGTGGTGTGTTGAATGGGCCCCAGACGAACAGTACCAGTCGAGACCACACAACGCTTGCCATGCACGCGGAGTTATGGAGCGTCATGGCTGTTGCGCAGACGACATTCGATCCAGGCGGCCACGCAGCAGCGCCCATCTACAACGCGGCTCGTCGTCTCATACCTCTAGAGGAACATACGGACATCTTCGAAATGTCCCATGTTCGATCACTCCTCCTGCTCTCGGTCGCAAGGCTCAATCTGCGCGAGGCTAAGGCTGCCTGGTTATTAACGGGCAAAGCCGTCAGGATTCTGCTGCAGCTCTTGAAGAAGCATCATCATCAGGCGAAGCACCAGCCGCAACAGCCCCGGCAAGTTCAGCAACTCGACGATCAACAAGTTGAGGTGCTCTTCATGGCCTGCTTCACCTTGGACACCTTGGTCTCGCTCACCCTGGGCCATCCGCCAAACTTGCGGGCGTCCGATCTTCAACAGCTAAATCTCGGGGGCTTCGCGTCACGACCCCTGCACTCACATGCTACTGACAGCAGTCCGAGGATCGATGCGTCTGCTTCATCAGAGACGACCGCTCTTCATCAGCAGTTCAAGTTTGCCATCGTCTTGAGCCAACATACCGGATCAAATAGCGCCGATTGGGAACGGGGCGGCCGAGGCTACAACAGCCTCAACAAGTCAAGAAGCAGGAACGCAGTAGCGGACTTAGTGCAATCGCTCGATCCACCCTTCCGGTTCTGCAATGCGCTAGTCAGCGGTGGTTTAGACAAACCCCGGAATCCCGCCGCTGTCCTCGTCCACGCCGCCTTCCTCGCGTCCTCGATCTTGCTGTCTCCGCCATCTGACACCAGCTCTCGCCGCCGTCTCATTGACAGCCTAGCGGACGTGGCAGACCAGTGCCTTTCCAGTTTCGGGGCCGATCTAGCTGGGAGGGGTTGCGGTGGGCCACCGTACCCACCGCCTGTACTCCTTTCGCTCTATCTCAACCTGATACTGCAGCCAAACGCCGAAGATGGTCAATTACAACCATCGGGTTCGAGAGATGACGAACAACACAAGCTGGCACGGCTTCTGGGTCGTAGTGTCGCTGTCAAGGGACTGGTTGGAGACGGCCAATCTCCTGGGGCTGATGACGTCCTGATGACCCTTTCACCTACGACAGCGTCTACCATCGCGACACCTTATCAACCGCAACCAATCATCGGCACACCAACAACAGTCGATATGCACACCCAGGCTTCTTCGACGCTTTTCTCCAGTATCAGTGAGGACTTCGATCAGTCACAAGGCGTCCAGCTAGGTGGGCAAGGAGGGCCTGCACTGCAACGCGGTCGGCTGGGCGGCTCAACAACAGCCTGGCGGCAGCACGTGCACCACTCCGCCCCAGTCCCGACACCTCCAGCTCCGATTACCAGATTTCTCACGTCGACAATGACAAACGGAAACCATATGCTCGGCAACCCTGTCCTAATGGTGGACGGGACATCCGGGACATCAGTCACAACGTCAGCAGCATCAGCGGTGGCTGTGGCGGGCAGCCATGGCGCGTCCGTAGGGGACTACGCCTCTCTGGGAGACTACGATGCGATTCTGGATGAGCTCTCGTCCCTTGACTACGTCGACAGTATGGAGTTGGAGCCCCAGTTTATGGCAAACCTAGGATTCGCCCCAGGAGAGACCGGTTCCGCCGAGCTGCAGGACATGTTTGGCGAGCACTACTTCAACTTCATGCCACCATGAAACAATATTGAAATACGCATCTGGTGATTGGACCTCAATCTGCTCGACGTTTTTCTCTTCGGTCTGGGGTCTGAGGGAACCAGCCGTCAGCCAACCGGAAGTGGATGCCATTTCAGCCAGGAACACACGACATTCTCCATCATCAGCATCGCCCGCCCGGTTACCACTTTATCCTCAGAAGTGGAAAACTCTAGGCCGGCTACTCCAGTCTCCCAAAAATCATGTTGTGGCAGTGTGACCAATGAGTGCGTCAATTTACTACGGTGATTGATGCCTCGGAATCCAAACTTCAGGGGGCCGGCAAAAGCTTTATCCAGCCCCTTGTGCCAAGCAACCGACCTGTGCTCCAAATTCCACGTCTCTGAGCGCACGACCCTTCCCCATGAAGTCCCACAACTTCTCCACAGACCCCAGACAATAATATAGTGGATCTATGGGGTACGGTGCGGGGAGCATATCAAATTTTTGTCCTTGGATACCCTGGTCTGCTTCTCGGTGACATGACATGGTGCGAGCAACGTCTGTCGCCCACCAAAAAGATGGTTGGGGAAGAAGACGACCGTTTGTCTTTGTGGCCAATTTTAGGGGCATCCCGAAGCGATGGGACATATTCGTAGAGCCTGCAGGCAGATGATGTGGTTCTCAAAACCACGAGGCCATCTCATCTCTTTTTGAGGGACGCCATTCTTCTCCGGCATCTTATCCTCAGCCTCGATCAAAAACAATCTTTGGACAGGTGGTGGTCAAAAGGTTCTCCTCATCCTCTGTCTTTACCCCCGTCGCTTACTGTCAACAGCTAAACCGACAAGCAAGCAACAATACTTCGCCCCCTAGGTCGGTCGGTCGTTGACCCAAACGATCGGCATCATGTCCATCCTTACGCTCAAGGAGGACAGGCCCACGCCCAAGGCAGTCTACAACTGGCGGGTGTATACTTGCGCCGCGATCGCGTCCTTCGCGGCCTGTCTGATCGGATATGAATCCGCATTTTTTGGGACGACACTGGCGTTGCCATCTTTCACCAAAGAATTCAAGTAGGTCGTTGTCTTATGCATCTCCTTTTTCGCAATCCTCCACTAAGCTGACGACTCCCCCTCACTACCCCGTAGCTTTGCCTCCTATTCTCCGGCCGACCTCTCGATCCTCAAGCAGAACCTTGTCTCAGTCTACCAGGCCGGAGCCTTCTTCGGCAGCCTGACAGCCTACGTAACATCGTACTACCTAGGCCGTCGCTACTCGCTGGTGTTCTTCAACGTCATCTTCGCCGTGGGTTGCATCCTCCAGATGGCCTGCACGGGCGATAAGGGCC
Source organism: Ophioceras dolichostomum (assembly GCA_003049485.1). Classification (NCBI taxonomy): domain Eukaryota; kingdom Fungi; phylum Ascomycota; class Sordariomycetes; order Magnaporthales; family Ophioceraceae; genus Ophioceras; species Ophioceras dolichostomum. Next base: position 48,203 of record PYST01000236.1, read on the forward strand.
TCGGCCTCATCATTGGCGGTCGCATCCTCGGCGGATTCGGCGTGGGAGGATGCTCCAACATGACGCCCATCTACATCTCCGAGCTGTCCCCGCCTCCCATCCGCGGTCGACTCGTCGGCTTGTACGAGCTCGGCTGGCAGATTGGGGGGCTGGTCGGGTTCTGGATCAACTACGGCGTCAACACCACCATGGCGCCCAGTCGGTCGCAGTGGCTGATCCCCTTCGGCGTGCAGCTTATCCCGTCCGGCCTGCTGTTTGCCGGCTGCGTCTTCATCCCCGAGTCGCCGCGCTGGCTGATGTCGAAGGGCAGGAGGGAGAAGGCCGTCAAGATCCTCTGCTGGATGAGGCAGTTAAAAGAGGACGACACTTACATCAAGGAGGAACTACAGTACATCGACGACGACCTCGATCGCTACGCCAGTGAAGTAGGTGTCGGCTTTTGGAAGCCGTTCGCTTCGCTCAAACAGCGGAAAATTCAGTGGCGGTTCCTCCTGGGCGGCTTGTTGTTTGTGTTCCAGAATGGTAAGTCGCTTCATCACCCGGCCTTATGCACCTCCCCTAGGCTGAGCTAACTCGAGGACCCCTGAAGGCTCCGGTATCAACGCCATCAACTACTACAGCCCCACCGTATTCCAGAGCATCGGCATCCGGGGAACCAACACCGCCTTCCTCACAACCGGTATCTTCGGTGTGGTCAAAACCGTTCTCACTTTCGTGTGGCTGCTGGTCCTGGTCGACCACCTGGGCCGACGCAAGCTCCTCATGATCGGCGCCACGGGCGGGTCTCTCTGCATGTGGTTCATCGGAGCTTACATCAAGATCTCGGCGCCCGAGCAGAACCAGAATACCTCCGGTGGCCTGTCGTCGGTGGGAATTGCGGCTGTCTTCATGTTCTACCTCTGGACAGCGTTCTACACGCCGTCGTGGAACGGCACGCCCTGGGTAGTCAACTCGGAGATGTTCAACCAGAACACGCGGTCCCTGGGCCAGGCGTCGGCGGCCGCGAACAACTGGTTCTGGAACTTCATCGTGGCGCGCTTCACGGAGCAAATGTTCGACGAGTGGGGGTACGGCGTCTACTTCTTCTTTGCGTCGCTGATGATCATCTCCGTCTTCTTCGTGTTCTTCCTTGTTCCCGAGACGAAGTCCGTGCCGCTTGAGGTCATGGACCGGCTCTTCGAGATCAAGCCCGCTCACCGCGCGAATCAGATCGTCATGGATGAGCTACGGCTGGTCGAGGGGCGACGGGGGTTGTCCGGTGAGAAGCTGGACGAGGAGAAGAGGATTGTGGATGAGGTCGAGAACTCGAGGGGTGGCACCGCCGGGGCTTGAAGACTTCGTCGTTGTGACTAAATATGCTGTTGGTCTTAAGGATTGTCCAGCCACCGAGCAGGTTTGGTGCGCTGGAAACTCTTAAAGTGTCACAAATATTACTGTCGCTACCGGCATGGCTTTCCCATGAAGCTTCGGAAAACCTTTCAACCTCGTTGGTAGTCCAAGCAATCATGCACTGTTGATGAAAACTAAGATCATATGCCAAAGCTGCGCCTGTGGAACATATTTAAGATGAAGCTGCTAACAGCGACCGAGCATCGTGATGCGCGATAAAGAGATCATATCGACAAGTATCTGCTGTCGAATTTTAGCGTAAACAGGGCTTGCAGTTTTCAAGCACATGTAAAAAGTGCCTTTTGTGGAATGTAGGTCAGGATTCCCTCAGACAGAGAGTAATTTGCACTGAGGTGGAGGTGTGTTCATCAGAACTGATGTGCTAGTCACAAGATTCACCGAAGTACACGAAGAAAACCGAGCTAATATGGGAGAGACGCACTCTTTGCAGCGAGCTAAGATAAACCGTGTTTGGCTGTGCCACTGTGACATTTATGCTAAACGTCGCTACAACTTTGGTTTGTCTATGCCTGGTATTTCCCGGGCCCTCGACTTGACCACGTTGTTAATTTCCTGCTGAATCATCTCAGTGGGCAACTCCTCAGGGTTTCTCCCAGTCCAGTACCGGTCCTTTTTCCACATCGAACGAGTCAGCAAACTATGGACAAGAAAGCCAGAAAGGGGCAGATGAGGAGCTAGAGCGGGGAAAAAGAGAGTACGGGAACAACTCACCTGTTCTAAACCCTGCCATATCAACGCCTCAGTCCCGAGAATAACCCGCCAGCCCAGCTCCTCGGCCAGAGCTCCCAGCCTCGTGAAAGGTGACGGATTGTAGCACATCTCAAGCATCACTCCGCAGTCTCCACCATCTCCGGGCTTTCTAAGCAGAGCCTCTACTACCCTTCGGGCCTGCTTCTCCTCAGCAGTGACGGGCTCGAAGTCGGGCACACAGGCAACGACGGAGCCAGGGGCGACGACCCTGCGAGCGTCCTCCTCGGTCTCTACCGGCACCAGACCCTGCCCGAACCCAGCCGCCGTGCATTCCTTCAGAACGGCATCAACCTCACCCCTATTGCGGTTCACGACGTAGATCTCAGAGACACCAAGCCACGTCCTCAGCGCATAGATGGCGCTGCGAGCCGCCCCGCCGCCCCCAATGACCATCGCCGGCCTCCCCGCGTACCTCGCCGCCCAGTCTGGGACGCCTTTTAAGAACGACTCCCGCACACCAACGACGTCCGTGTTGGCGCCGCAAAAAATCCTCCCGCCGGACCTCGTCTCGCGGAGGAAGATGGTGTTGCACGCACCGACCGCCCGGCACTCAGGCTCCAGCTCGTCCAGGTGAGGCAAGATGGCCACTTTGTTGGGCATGGTCACCGACGCGCCGTAGAAGCGGGGACTGCGGATGAAGTTTAGGAAGGACGGGATGTCGTCTGAGTCCAGCCTCACCTGGCCCCAGTTGAGACCCAGAGAATCGTAGACGAGAGCGTGAAGCATAGGGGACAGCGACGCGTCTAGCTTTTTGCCGAAGAGCAGGCCGTGTCGTTCTAGAGGCGCTATGGCGTCTTTGACTGATGGCGGCATGTCGGCGACGTCTTCTCGTCTTTCCATGGCAGTGATACTGGTGGCCTCTGGGGCGTCGGAGATGTCGAAGTTGGCGCTGGTGATCAAATTCATGCTTACAGGCAGAAAAATAACGCGATAAACAAGGGGAATGGTGTGAGGTGCGTAAGGAGTCTTCGTGCGCGGCTGTTATTGAGTCCAGCTTGAGTCGTTTGGGCTCGTGAGTCGAGGCTGATGATGATGCTGTTTTTTGGCTGGCCAGCCGAGCAGTCTGGGACAATATCATCAAACAAGTCCGAAGGAAGCTGTGCGAAAAGGCGCCTCCTTACTCCTTTTGGACAAATCCTTCACTCATCTGCTCCACACTAAAATGCCAATGGCAGGACGTGACGGCAGGGTAGCAGTAATGGCATCTCCAGGATGTAGGGACACATCCCACCCTTGAGAGCAGGTCTCCGGATCTTCGAAGCGAGAGCATCCGGACACAACGGACCCTATTCCCAATCGGGCAAGAGCTCAACCGTCGCGCGTCGAACTCTAAGGGAAGCCTAGTGTGTGGAAAAGCGAATACCCGGCCGCTGTTCAAGTTAACAAGGAGACACATGGTTGTGGAGTTGCCGCCGAAGGTCCGAGTCGGAGTAACCCCGCACGGGGGAAATATAAACAGGGAACAAGGGGAAAGTGGAGACTCGGAGATGCGGGGAACGACCCCACCCTATCCCCGCACCAACATCTTATCCGGTTAAAGACTTAGCCGGCCATTTTCAGGGGGTTGGTTTCCACGAGTGATGAACAGTGATCATCGCTATCAACGTCACTTTTGCCCGTCGTCGGCGCCAAACGACACAACCGGTAACTCACGTTCAGGCTTTGTATTCCAAGAGGATTCGTACTTACCAATGCCATATGCAGGCAGGACGATAAGGACTGGACGGTTACTGTCGGCCGACCCTTTCTGTTGCATAATTCTTTCAAGTTCGGAATAGCTCCCTCGGAGGCTCTGACGATGGGACATCGTTCACGGGAGAAGGCATTGGGGCAGGTAACCGACTGGTAGGGGCAATCGCCATTTGGCAGGATATATGGCACCTCCGATTCTGGACGAAAGAATAGGCAGCGGGCCTCAACTACCTAGGCCGTGTCAATAATGAAAAAGAAGTACACTGCAGCCATACATTGCAACAGCCTTATCATATCGTCTGTACCTCTCTGCATGCAGCTAGACCAGGAGAGAGTTGACTTCTTCCCCTTCAATACACAATAATGCCCAACAGTCTAGGATCATCGACGCCCCCTTCGCTCGTCGACCTCTCCATCGGTCGCAGAGAGAAGCTCAAGGCAGGCAGAGGGGAATGTAAACTAGGTGTCTGCACCATGTCCCTCGGCCACGTCGGGGCCGGTCACTTCCTACCGGACAAGCTGGAGGCAGCCCGGCGACATGGCGTCGAAGGTGTCGAGGTCTTTGACGATGACCTCTTCCACATCGCCGACAGTGTCCGCATCACGGACGGCGGACGGAACAGCCCGAAGAACCTCGAGGCAGCTGCCCGCAGGATCGGAGCGCTTTGCGATGCTCACGGCCTGGAGATAATCTGCCTCCAGCCGTTTCGGCACCTCGAAGGCCACAGGGACCGGAAGGCCCACGCGTCACGCCTGAAGGAGTTTGGTGTCTGGGTGAAGCTCGCCCGCCTGATGGGCACAGACATGATTCTCATCCCAAGCACATTTCTCGAAGCCAAGGAGCTTATTGCGAATGACGACGATATCCTGGTGGCGGATCTGCTCGAGGCGGCCAGCCTCGCTGCGGTCGCCGGCGTGAGAATCTCGTACGAGGCTTTGTCGTGGGGCACGCTCATCAGCACGTGGGAACGGGCGTGGGAGATGGTATCGCGTGTGAACAGGCCCAACTTCGGGCTATGCATCGACACGTTCAACCTCGCGGCGCGGGTATACGCCGACCTATCCTCTGCCTCGGGAAGGCGTCCGGACGGGGAGGGCGCGATGATCGATTCCCTCAGACGACTACTCAACTCCGTCTCCGTCGACAAGCTCTTCCTGCTGCAGGTCGGCGACGGGGCCCGTCTGTCCTCGCCGCTGGTTCCAGGTCATGAGCTGTACGACCCGAGCCAGCCGTGCCTGATGAGCTGGTCCCGGAAGCACCGGCTGTTCTACGGCGAGCAAACCGTTGTCGGGGGCGGTGGGGAAGGCGGGTACCTGCCCATCCGGGAGGTGCTGGAAGTCGTACTTCAGGGGCTGGGGTATAAGGGCTGGGTCAGTTTCGAGGTCTTCAATCACCGGCTGAGCGACCCATCGAAGGGTGTGCCGGAGGAGATGGCGCGTCGAGCGGCATTCTCGTGGGGCAAGATCGTGGATGATAGTATTAGGCCACAACCTGGGCAGGCTTCCGCAAGACTATGATCGCGGATAGAACCGAGTACTTTGAGTCTCCTATATGTATAGTAGTAGCGTCTGGTTGAGCAGATCTTGGCCTCGTCTATTGCGCGCGCGTTTGATAGTATAACAGCTGCTCTTGATAATCTTCTTCATCATTCCTCCCATCGTCACCAGTCACCATCTGCCACCGTTCAACAGCCAGTCCATCATATTAGACTAATACGCGCCAACCCACAATCCCATCACAGTTTCGATCCTTCTTTCAGATTCTTCTGCTTTTCAACAAACCTCACCGCAAACTCGACCCCCGCAGTGTAGCCGTATTCCCCCAGTCCGCAAATGACGCCCACTGCTTTGTCGCTCAGGTAGCTATGCCCCCTGAATGTGTCGCCGGCAGCGGCTCGAGCATGCACGTTCGACAAGTGTACCTCCAAAAAGGGGATGTTGACGCCCAGCAGTGCATCTCGAAGGGCGACGCTCGTGTGGGTCAGGGCGCCGGGGTTGATGATGATGAAGTCGATCCCCTGGCTTTCCAGGAGGGATTGATGAATGCGGTCGACGATCGCGCTCTCGTGATTTGACTGGAAATCGTCGACTGTTGCTGATAGGGAGTCCGCCTGGGTTTTGGCGGAGGACACAATGGATGGGAGAGTGCTGGAGCCGTAGATTCCTGGCTCCCGTTTGCCGAGGAGGTTGAGGTTTGGGCCGTTGATGAGGAGGATGCGTGTGGCACCCATCGTGACTTCACTCTTTGCTGCTCTCTATCAGCTTGTCTTGGTTATTTATAGTGTGGAAGACAGATCAGCTGCGAGCTCAACAAGTCGACTGGAATCATTCTGTTGCAAACGAGGTCCGTCGTGATGATGTCGCCCCGGGCCTGCCACAGCTGTCGCACCACCGGTCGAGAGCCCGCTCTTGTAAACCCAAACTGCGCTTTATAATCCCAACTCGGTCACCAAGCGTCGCTGGAGGTGCATCTTCTGGATGAATAAGGGACCGGGAGCTGGAAGTCAGGGGGCACTCTACTTTGCGGTATCAATTGCAGGGATCTGTCCAGCGGAGCTACTCCGCATTCGATTCGGCTTCCAACGGCTGACGGCTTGCCGAGTTCGCTCCCGTAGGAGCTCTCCAACAAGCTGGACAGTGGAGTGGGCCTGACGTCGTTGCCTCAAGAAACACCCCGAGTCCGTCACCTGTAGCACCGACACATTCATTGCGTCTACCGCTAGCAGCTTCTTCCAGAATTCGGCTCTCTAAGTGCGGCGACGGTGCATGCTCAGGCTGATCAACCACCTTGACACTTCCACACCTCGAAGCGAACCGAAAAAAAATGGCTTCGGCATCAGTCGAGGTAAACCTGGATGAGGTCTACAGCTTTGCCGTTCAACTCGCGAAAGATGCCGGGGTCCAGCTTATAAAGTCGGTCCAGCGCCGCACTTCACAGGTCAACGGTGCAGCCGACCAGAAGCTCAAGGACAGTTCTGTCGACATAGTTACGGAGACGGACATCAGTGAGCCTACCCCCCCTCCTCCACTCAATACCATAGTCAACCCCAAGCTCTGTAATAATGCAAAGCACCACCTCTCCTTCGAGAACTCGCACTGGACTGACGGCCCACCCGACTCTGCTGACCCGAAGGCGTGGAGGCCTTCATCAGGCAATCGATCCGGACCCGCTATCCCTCACACTCCTTCCTAGGAGAAGAAAGCTACAGCGCCGGCTCCTCCCGCGAATACCTCGTCATGTCGTCGCCAACATGGATCGTCGACCCGCTCGATGGGACTGTCAATTTCACGCACCTCTTCCCCGTATTCTGCGTCTCGATCGGGTTCGCGATGGACGGCCATCCCGTGATGGGCGCCATTAACGCACCCATGCTGGGCCAGCTCTTCACATCCTGTCGGGGAAAGGGGGCATGGCTGAACGAGATGGAGAGATTGCCACTCATCCGCGACCCGATCCCTCCGCTGCCGGCCGATGCACCCAAGGGTTGCATCTTCGCCTGCGAGTTCGGGAAAGACCGCCGCGACAGGCCAGGAGGAAATATGTATCGCAAGACGGAGACGTTTTTAAACATGGCCTCCGAGATCGGGGGACGAGATGGCAAGGGGGGCATGGTCCATGGAATCAGATGCCTAGGCAGCACGACGATGGACCTAGCATATACCGCTATGGGGGCCTTCGATATCTGGTGGGAAGGTGGTTGCTGGGAGTGGTAAGTGCATTGCCTGCCAAGGTAACTTTTGGGGCGAGGGTTATGATGATGACGACGACGAAGATAGGCTGACCACGACCCTACCTGGCTTTTGCCTCCATCTCAGGGACGTGGCAGCCGGAATCGCCATCCTCGAGGAAGCAGGAGGCCTAGTCACGACAGGGAATCCTGCCCCAGGATTAGACCCGGAGACTTGCGAGATCCCCAAGGTGTATCTGGGGGGAAGGAAGTATCTCGGCATCCGGTGGGTTCCCCTCCGCGGTCATCAAACCGACCCCTTCCCAGATATTCGAATGAGACAGGCGCTGACTGACAAAATGACCGATGGCCATCTTCAGCCCTGTAGGGCCATCGGCGAGCGAGACCGCTGAGCAGACCCAAGAACGTGTTGTGAGAGAAGTTTGGAAGAGGGTTGTGCCATTGGATTACACCAGGCCAGGGGGATGACACCAGAGGGAATGTCGCAACCACCTGCGTTTAGAAGAGGTATCAGCAAAGGTCAGCGAGAATTTGAAGAACCGATTGTTCCCAAGAAGATTTTCCGAGTCCGGTTGATGCCCCAGTCCTACCCCGGGTCTGAAGCTGACAATGATGTGGCTTTGGGGCTGTGGCATTGTCGACATCGTCGTCAACTTTGCGCGTGCGCCTTTCACGCCACCTCGGAACCTGCCGCAGTGTTGCCGCGTCATTACCGTCGCGCTACCCTTGACCGTCATAAGGCAGCAGAATTACCCCTTCTAGGATGCGGCCGACTGCGTCCCAATACCCCATTTTGTGCATGCAAATTTCCCAAGTTTGGGGATACGAACTGTTCGCCGCCTCGGGGGGCTGTGCAAAAGCTCGGGAAGGATTCGGTGGGTGAGCATTAATATCATGTCGGATGTTTCGCGTGCCTTGGCATCGGACTCCTGCGGCCTCGCAGGGCACTCAACGGATGCGGAATCCAAGCAACCCATTAGGCGGAAACCATTAAGCAGAGGGAGCCGGTTCACGGACGCGTACGGGAAGGAAGCTTACGGATACAGGGCTGTACTAGATATCGCGTCACTGACCCACCCCGATACTACTAGCTTGAAATAAGGGGTCTCGGAGGTAATTCCGTGCCGTGGACGGAGATGGCGGGAATGATACTAGTATTTAACCAGCGCACTCACCCTCAAGCTTCAGCGTTCAGACAATCATCAGACAGCTAGAATCTTCGACTTCACGCCAGAGACGGCTATCCATTCGTTCACGTCAGAATGCATCCCAAAGTAACCATCCTCTCAAGTATCTTCCTGCTTCCTTGGGCAGTTGTCCATGCCGCCAGAAACGGACACTGCCCGATCCAGGGCGCGGTGCTCCCGGCACCGCTCTCCCCGAGCACTCATTCTGCCGTCACAGCAGCTGCGGCAACCTTCCAGGTTGTCGTGGCAGGTATGACGGCTGGACTCAACGGGTCAGCCGTCTCGATCACCGTGAAGTCGATACACGAGGACGCGCCACTGTTCGAGTTCCACCACACTCCGCCGCAGCTGGATGCTCGGGGTGCGCAGGAGGTGAACGGAGATTCGGTGTACCGCATTGCCAGCATCACGAAGCTGCTCACCGTCCTCGCGGTGCTCAAGCTGGATGGCGTGAGTCTGGACGACATAGTGACCGACTACCTCCCGGAACTACGGGACCTGAACAAGCAAGCGGAGACGCAGGAAGCACTCTCGCTTGTCGACTGGGATGACATCACCCTTGGCGCTCTGGCTTCCCACATGAGCGGCATCGCTACCGGCTGTAAGTGATGTGACGCACGTCTCAGCGGATTCCTGCTCTCGGAACAAACGCCTAAATCTGACACTTGACATCTCAAGACGACGGCGACATCGCGAACACCGAGGGCATGGACTTCGAGGCATTCGGCTGGCCGGCCCGCAGCGACCATTACCTTCCCGGCTGCGGAGGGCTGTCCGGCCTGCAAGCATGCACGCTCGGGGACTTCTTCGGCAACTTCGGCAGGCGGCCGCCAGTGATGGCGCCCTTCGTGGGTCCTGTGTACTCCAACATCGCGTTCTTCATCCTCGGCCTCGTCGTCGAAAAGGTCTCGGGCAAGCCGTTCTCGCAGTTCACACAGGAGGAGATCGTTGGTGTGCTCGGCATGAACCACACTTCCGCCGAGAAGCCGGTGGACTCGCTCGGTGTGATTCCACAGGGCTTGTACGAGAAGACGTGGAACGCCAGTCTCGGACCCGGTTACCCGTAAGTTCCATGGTCTCTCGCTCTCTTTGACACACAGTCACACACACACACACAAATTGTTTTCGTCGTCCCCATCCTTGCTCGATGTTCTGTCGCATGTTATTCCCTTTCTGAACTTGGATGGAGGTTTCCCTTGCTAATGAGACATACATGCCTCCAGCGCCGGTGGCTACTATTCCTCAACAAACGATCTCGTCGCCTTCGCCGAAGGCATTCTCGGAAACAAGGTCCTCTCCCCAGCTCGGACGCGCCGGTGGCTCAAGCCTTGGACATCTACAGCATCAGTCGGCGCCCTGGTCGGTGCGCCGTGGGAGATCTTCAGGTCGACCAGCGTCACGCAGGACCAGCGGCTGGTCGAGATCTATACCAAGGGGGGAGGTCTGACGGGATACTACGGCAACTTGGGTGTCGTTCCGGACTACGACATCGTGTCCGTCGTGATGGTGTCCGGCGACACCAGCGAAATCTCGGCCGGCACCGTGCAGCTCCTCCAGACAGAAGTCGTGCGGCGGTTCTTGCCAGCCCTTGAGGCCGCTGGCAAGGACGCGGCCCGTTCGGCATTCGTGGGAACTTACACCACCGGCAGCAACGGCACGAACTCCACGTTGACTCTGTCGCTGGACGAGGACGATCTGGGACCCGGGCTCGCGGTCAAGGAGATCGGTGTCAGGGGCGTGAATCTGACGGCCGCATACTTGGCGCTGACCGGCCAGGTGGCCGGCACACCGGTGCGTCTGCGCTTGTACCCGGCCACGAGCCTGAATGCTATGATGAACGGGACGCGCTCGGCATGGAGGGGCATGTTTGATGTTGGATCGCCTGAGCATATCGAGCAGATCGACGCCGCTTTCCCCTGGCCCGGCGCAAGTTGCTCCAGCTGGACCGCCGTGGACGGGATCCCGTACGAGCTGCAGTCGAACAACCTCTTTGTGTTTAACACAGAGACGGGATTGGATGGACAGTTGGTGGCAAGGAGTCTTGAGCTTCCTTCGTATCGGGTGACGTTGACCCGAGAAGTTTAGTGATGTTAAAGTAGTAGGTAGTAACATATAGTCATCCTTCCTTGTACATACCACTTCTTGGCAAGCTGCTGTTAGTGCAGCCCACCAAACCACCACATAATCTCTTAACACACACATTACTCGCAACACAACTACGAAAGAAAACGTCGAACCGGCGGACGCCGCCATCATGGCGCCGCCGTCCATCTACTTTACGCCCTCAAGCCGTAATCTGGCTATCGCACACCTGCTCGCAAGCAGCCCAGCCGCACGTCGGGTCATACACACTCCCTCCTCCCCCCTCCCTGGGAGCCAGTCCCAGCGCCCGGAAGGAGGCGCGGCGGCTGCCCCCTCGCCTGACAACCTCTCCGACCCTTTCGCCAGCTCTCCCCTGGGCCTGAGCGCCTCACGCCATGAGAAAGCGGTTGGCCTAGCTCATGGAAAAGCGGCGGTAGCCGCTACATCGCACTTAACTGCGCAACTTCTCCGCAGGACCAAACAGACGATCCTGATCGCAGAGACTATGGCTCATTCGGTCGATGCTGCTGTGACCTCATTGCCCCCAAAGATGCAGGCTGAAGCCAGCGGCTGGAGAGACTGCTTCCTAGACTACGCTAAAGAAGCTATGATGGGCATTCCGGCACCCTGTCATATACCTAAGGAAAATCAGAAGCCAGCACCAGTACCCCAAGGACCGGCTCTGCAAACTTCCCCAGCGCTCAGCTACGCAGCTGCAGCAGCCCGCCCCGCCCCAGCTGCCAAGACTACAACAAACCCCAAAGCAAGGGTTATTACGTCACCCCGCCAACTGGCCCACCAACGTCAACCCGACAATAACCTTCGCGTTCTGGTGCGGGTCGCCGACGAACACCGGGCCTGGGCTAAAGAGCAAACCGGCTTCGGGATCCGGCGTGCTGCAGCTGGAGCGCTTCGGCTCTCAATGGCAGACATTCCAGATGCCCACCTGATCCCCACGGGTTTTGCGATTAGAGCTCGCTCCACAGTGGTCCTAGCAACCCTGCTGGAACAAAAGGACGCACTAGGCTGTGCTCTCAAAGCTGAGAGAGTTGAACGACGCGTCCAATGGTACAATTACGCGCTGCCAGGATGCCCGGGAGTCCTGCTCTCCCTGGGAGACGGCACAATCCCGGTGGACAGTGAAATGGTGGCCGCCGAAGCCGCCGCGCAGACCGGGACTAGCCCTGTTGACATCAGACCCTCCAGATTTGGCGAGGATGAACAAGGGCGATGCACATGGATCGTCTCCTTCACGGAAAAAGTCCAGCGTTTCCGACTGTGGAGGACCACGCCGTTCTCCCGCCTAATCGAGAAAAAGCTCCCAGTAATTCGGCACGACCCAGGATTGTGGCGTTTTGGAAGCACGTGATACGGGGCGAGCACCTGGCTGCTTAGTCAACGCGAGCGCGTTATTCTCTTTGTAGATTAAATACG